>JAULBU010017478.1:12660-42423 GCA_032358235.1 Odonthalia washingtoniensis | reverse complement strand
AATTTATAGTTCTTGGTTCTGTAAGCAATGCTTACAGAAGCTCTATTTTCTAATAAAATTTAACCGTCGGCCGCTGCAGCCGGCGACCGGTCAGGACACACAGTCAAGTACCTTCGCATTGATCGGCACACTGCACCGTTGAGCAACTTTCTGACCGCTTTTTCATCCGATCATGACTTCCCCACTCCGCCACCTAACCCCTTTCCTAGCCTGACAATTGATTGACAAAAGAATGCCCAGAGGCCTCTGGCTGTACACTATTTTGACAAGAAATGGTCAATGTTTCATCATCACTTACCTTCAAGTCATAGTCAAACGTCAACTCGATTCTTTTCTTTATCTCTTGAATAGAATAAAGGAAAACAGGTATCCAAATTATATTCCCTTTTCCGGATATGATTATGTAACTAATTCAAAATTTGGACTACAGATGTGATTAACATACTTCAATTTATTGGAATAAATGCCCATAATATCCATGTGTAGTTCGTCTTTTACTAACTGTACCATCTAGTCTGCGCTGCCGCCTTATATTTTGTATCCATATTCGCGCCTGTAGCGTTCCATTTTATTTAACTTGTCTCCATAATATTCCAATATTTTGTGCCTTTACACACATCCTCTTCCACTAAAACACCCTGACCGTAACTACTTGAAGCTTTGATAATAACAGACTTCAATTACTTCACGTATTTTCCGTATATAGCGTTTCCCCGTCGGTCAGGACTGTCCTCACGCATGCTTATAACGAATTCTGAAGAACATTGAGGATGACATGACCTGTCTATATTATCGCTGTTGGTTGAAGGATGGTTTATATTAGTTTTTTGTTCCTTTGCAGTTGAGTAATGTTGGGATTAATTGTTGTAATTACACTGAAAATAGAAGAAATTTCAGTACGTTTCGTTTTGTTCGTATTAAGGCAGATATAGAAGGGTTACTATATACTTACGTTTGTTGAATTATAAAATATTCATGATTTGTAAAAGAAACACTTCTATGACAATAACATTAAAGATAGCAGGTAATCAAACTGAAGTTGTCCCTATTTCACAGTTATTGAAATATTATATAACAATAGATATGTGTGGACAGAAATATGAGTGACTTCCAACCAAATTGTATTCCTGATTTACAATAATCAACGTCGATGAAAATAGATAACCAATACGCATCACTGCCGTTAATAATTGAAGGCAAATTGTATGATGTTAGTTCAAGTTATTGCATTACTGTCGTTATATTCCACAAAATAGCGACACGACAAATGCATCATCTTCACTTCCATTACCATAATATGTTATGTAATGAAAACGGAGCAGATAATGAAAAAACATTATTAAGTTATGTTTGCTCTTGTTGAAAATAATGGCAGCCAAAAGAGAAATAGCATCGTTTACTGGGGAAATGGGGTGTGGGAATAGGATTGGAGAACTTGGATAGGTCGAGGAAATGGTGGTTAGTTTTACTTGCGTGATGCCGCGGTTCCTAGAAGCGCGGGATAATCCTGACTCTAGCACAGTTAAGTGTCAATACAAGTTTCAGTTTGAAGGTCACGTTGTGCTCCTCTCCTCAGCTCTAGGCGCAGCTGGATGACCTAAGCATGCTTAATTATACGTGGAGATAACTGGCTACTGAGGTAGTTCTTTCCATACTTAGTGCTTGTTGTAGTTTCGGTTTCCATTTTCTGCTTCACTGACTGGTTAAGGTACAATTGGGTTTTCCTAATGGTTCCTCTTTTGTCTGATAAGGTCTGGCTACTTCAATTTTTCTCTTCCTCCTCAACTTGGTGCATAAATAGGATAAAAACGAAGATTAGATAATAATAAATCAACGATCGAATTAAATGCAACGTGTCAAAGAATGCTACCTAAAACGTTGACCGTTCAAATTATATCGCTTGATCAAGGATCTCGGTTACGTGTCGATGTACACGTAATTAGTGTCGGGTTTTGCTCCATGTACCATTAGCTCCAGTACAACCATGAGCATCAAAACTTGATTTGCCGTATTTGATTACTGCATAGAAGTACTGTAGTGTTTTTTGCAAATTGTATTTGTTGATCTAGGTGATTTGTGAATCGAACAAAACAAGAACGCAGGGGTGACAATGATGGCAGGAATGAGAACAAGACATGGAGACGGGGATGGAGTGAAAGAGGCAGGTTACAGTCAGAAGGAAAGAAAAGGATATAGAAAGGAAGGGAATAAAAGGAGATATGAATTATTAAGAGTCGTACACTCCAGTACGCGTGTACATATGGCTAGAAATACATATATCATCGAAAAATTCTAATCAATAAGAGAGCATAACACACGTGTACAATACGGTATCAATCGACTTCATAGAACGACACTATAATAAATGCCCCAGGGCTATGGCCGTCCATGACAAAATAAATACTACAACGATAATTAAGAGAACAGAACCCTAATTCATTCGACAACCCTGATTCTTCTAACCAGAAAAGCTCTAGCAACGACGGCACCAACTAACGGACCAACAAGTGTATTACCAGATGAAACCCAGGCTTGATACGGCACACGATCTACCAGGAAAGACTGTGTCCATTAGGTCTTCGATCGCGACTCCAGGATCGATTGTGATGGTTGCGTTCAAGGACCAGTCACAACCCACCACACCCCACAACTCGCTCATCATATATTTGACCTTGGGGAAGGGTTCCACGCTTGAATATCTATCAAGATTACAGTAGTATTCGCATCTAGTTTGAGTCCGAAATACCATCAGTAAATGAAAGGAAATGGAAGGAGGAAACAATACACGTGACCCGGGACATTCAGAGAGGCTGTGACACAAGTGTGGAACGGGAACTATGTAAAGAAGCAAGTATCAGGAGTGACAAAAGGGTGACTCAAGAAACATAATAGAATATATTTAATTAAGGGTAGAAAAGGGGAGTGGAAGAAGAGATAGATGATTGGACCAAGTATAGAGAAAGCACGCTCAACAGTTGTAACTTTCTATTATCGATAAATATGAAGCGACAAAATAAGGACGCACAAAAAAATCTCAAATGGAGAATCAAGAATAAGTGCATCAATCTGCACCACTAGCTGGAATACCAGCCCCTGCCTAACTCTAAGGAATCGATTAAATTGAAACCCAATACCACATTAAAGAGGCCTATGTCTTAGTCAACTTCTGCCGCGATTAGATCGTCAAAACAGAATGGATCTCAATTTGAACCAATAAAATCAGAAAAGACGAAGAAGTAAGATAAGTCGATAGAACAGCCAGTACCCGAGCAAGATAACCCCGAGGTAGAAGAAGAGCCCTTAGTACAATTGATGGACGATCCAGAACCACCGACGACAGACACGAGTGAAGCTATAGTTAAGGAATACCACTGGTATTCATTAACTATAGCCGTTGAAAAAGAAGGGTGCTCTCATATATAAAAGGAGATGACCGAGGCATACAAGCAAGCCAACGTACATGGCATCAGACTTTGGTTGGATGTTAAGACATCAGGCCTAATTCAATCAGAGTATGGTCAAGAGGTTCCGAAACCATCTGGACGCAGTTGTTGATTGACAGGCAATTTCATGTCTATTTAGCATATTGAGGTTCCGAAACCATCTGGACGCAGTTGTTGATTGACAGGCAATTTCATGTCTATTTAGCTAGTAAGAAAGCCAGGGCCAACTCAATTATCGAGTTTCTAAATTGATCTAAGCAAATAAAGGCCAAACCTGAAGAGGATGAAACGAATGAGATTGTAGAAATAGAAGAAAAGAAGAAAAAGGTTCATAAAGGCCTCGACACAAAAATAAGTACCAATTCAAGTACGGACGGGGAAAGAAGGAGCAGAATGTAGACACTGGGTATCATTCAGAACCCAACATGCCAATGGGGGTAAAAAACTCCAGGAATTACCATGTGAATCCACACCAACGGGTGACCCCAATGATGACGATGGATCGAGTGGAGAAGATCATGAAGAAGATCATGGCAGATGGTAGAAGAGAGAAAAAGAACAAAAGGAGGAACCGCTGAAAGTAACACAAGCATTCCATAGTATTATGGATGAAGAGAGGAAGCACCATACTTTCGGATTAAGCGGGATGGTAAAGGCATTTCAGAAGGACGATAAATTCGGCGGATCTTATGATGATGAATTGGATAGAAGTATCCGAAGATTTAAAACTATGAAAAACATTTACTAGATACCAAAGGATGAAAAATTCTAAGCCACTTCTTTCATGATAGAGAACATGGGTGTAATACATATGATGATGTACTGGAAATGATGCACAAATGGTACAACTGCAATGAACAACGTGCCCGGATCCTAGCACAATGGCAGACCATCCCTGTCTCAGAATAGATAAGAAAGAACCCATAGGCATCAGAATTGTCAGTGTTTTGATTGTTTATCTTCAGGTTCTTGAAACTTCAAAAACAGTTTCATGAAAAATATCAGGGTGACGGATACTTGATTGATCAGCTGTTGACGGCAGTAGACATCCCGGAAGTTCAGGCAATCGTGAAAAACCGAATGCCAGAAAAGGCACAAAGTGACATCCATCGAATAGAAAACAAGATCTCCTGTAAACCTAAAACCGCGGGAGCTATGAGGACGGCGATGTGTGCGACGTCAGAAATGGTGGTAGACTACGAAGCGAAAAATTCGCTGTGTAAAATGTTCGGATGGGAGGAAAAAGGAGAGCGTAAGTCATTTTACAGAGCGCCGAAAGGGAGAATGAGCCACAAAAGGTAAACAACAACGATTACTATCATTGTGGATGTGGGGTGTTCGAAGGTGTTTTGTCTGCGGAAAAGACCACCGAGCTAATGATCGCCATCCCAAAGAGAAGGTCTCGGCCTCCATAGAGAAGAAGTGGATAGAGATTTTGTCTATCTGAAATCGGCAAAATTTACGAATTGGAAGCTGCGTTGTCCAAATCAGCATTTCACCACGAATATCAAATTGGAGAGAACTCGAGTGATACTGGCCCACCTGAGATCGTCAAAGATGCACCTAATATCACTGTGCACAATTCAGAAAATGACCTGGCACAAAGCACGGGTAGGTACACCTACACCCCTGCCCCAGACGCACCGTTACGGGACAATAAACGACCAAAAAAGACAAGTTGCAGGCCCAAACTGTGGTCCACAATGTAATTGACGAAAGAGGAGGAGTAGGAGTAGCAAGTTTGAAGGTATAAGAATAGATACGGCCAGCAAAACACGTTCAATAATGGACACCAGTCAATACGCGGCATAATGACGAACTGTTAACATCAAAAGTACAATGTGTCAAACTGGACTTTAGATCCCTCCTCACTGCCACCACTACCCACACTAATATAACACATAATTAGCAGCTGAATCGGACAAATTGGCTCCGACATATCTATGCACTACTGTATACACGTGTGATATGCTGCCTTCCTTTCGAACCTTCTGCTAACCAGGATCTTCTGCCTCTGTCCCCGCTTACGGAGTTCTCTTCCAGTATAAGAACGACACTAGAAGCATCCCTTTTAGCTATTTCAACTCCCTCACTGTTTACGTTTACAATCATAAACTTAACGGTTTGTTGTTACCGTAGGTGTGTAGTCACTCTAACATTTATTAAGTCAGCTAAGTTGTATAGTTGCAATCTCACGCTCATCCTATTGTTGTTTGCTATCTCCAGTCAGTTAGTTTCACAGAACTTGCTCTTGGTCCTTGAATTTTCTCCACACTTACATCTGTCTACCTTACACTATCCAACCAACAAATATATCACCTCTCCAACCGCATATACTTCATATTTCAGTATCATATTTCAAACGAACCTGATCACATACCCTACTGTATAACGCATACACAGATTAATCCGTAACTAGATAACCTACATTACGCGATCACACATGTCGTGCCACACCCGACGTTGATTGTACAACGTCGAGCTATTACACGGATCGTGTAAATTTGTATACTTAGATACAATGCGACCAATAAAGGGTAAGAAAGTACGTGGACTTGAGGGACTATGCAAGCTCGTCAGAGAGGCACGTATACAGATTCCATTACAATCACTAGGTATCAAAATTTACGTCAATTTCTTCGTCTTGCGTGACAACGTACTATTACTCCTTTGCCGAAAGTATTTGATGGAGAACAAGCTTGATTTTAGCGTTCCGCGACGGGTATTGCAACAGAACCGGACAGAACAGAAACGAAAACTAATTATCTACTTCTTAATATACAGCTGGGCTCCAACAGACCATCCATACGTGTTTTACACGTTCAACGAGCTCCATAAAATACATAGCACATTCGATCATGCAACAATCAAGGCGACAGGAAACCTGTTGTGGCGGGCCAGCGGTAGAGGGGTCGACAGAGAATCTACATCATCCATCACCAAGATCACAGAAGATTTCTCAAAATGTGCACAACGTAGCGCAGAACCCCTCTGATGCAAACTAACAATTGGTTCGGAAGAGCTGAAATGACACCAAAATGTCGAGGTGGATACAATGTGGATCGACGGAAGGAACGTCGCTCATATGGTTGATACAGCAACTCACTTCACGGCAACCAGGTTCGTAAAACATTTGACCGCAATAGAGGTATGGGAGTAAATACGACGGATGTGGACACTTCTCTAGTGCGGACCGCCAGACTACCTGCACGTGGATCAAATTTCGAATTACATCTCAAAAAATTTTGAACAAGCCGCAAGGGAGGAAAGAGTTACGCTCCGCGAGGCACCAATCTAATTACGTGGTTCTATAGACACAGTAGAACGTTACCATTCCGCCTGCGCCGCGTCTACTCAGCGATTGGGGACAATTTAGACAAAACTATCGGAAATGACGACTGCCTCCTCATGGCGATTTTTGTTGTGAATAGCGTTATCGGCCCAAAAGGTCTTTGTCCGATGCTTTTTGTATACCGGGAACTCCAGAATACAGGGCGTGACACCCAGCAGAAACTCAGCATCAACGTGCGTATGTGATAGATTATGCGATGTCAGTAGTGGAGAAAGAACAAACCCGAAGCAGAATCGCATTTGGACTGAATCTCAGTGTGGGACCCGGGGATCGAGAGAAATCAGCATAGTTACGCAAACTCCGGGAAGGATCACCAGTTTGAGTATGGCGTGCAAGTCTAAAGAAGTGGGAAGGACTCCACAAATTCATTTTCATAGACAGGGAGATGGCCATTGCCTGAACGTCTACGACAAGGCGTATATTCAGATCCACCTCCGTGAAACCTGCATTCCATTGCTACGTATGAAACCGGGGATTAACATGGCATACGCTACAACAGCACTAGACCGTCATGAATTCGGAGAATCTAGAATGACCGATTTAAGAGGATTAATTGGCAGTGGTACCTTTGCAGTCACCAATCGAAAGGATGTACCACACGGCTCACGCATTTCCGGTTCAAGGTTTGTAGAAGAACTTAAACGGACCAAAAAAACTATGCCGAAAAGTAGTTTAATAGCACAAAACTATTGTGAAAAGAGCTCCATGAATATTTCAACACAACCACGAACAATACAGAGGATCTCGCAACGAATGCTTCTATCTCTCGCAGTATCAGTACGAATTGTGGAGTTATTTAATCGTGATATCACGCAAGCGTATGTTCAGAGCGCCACAGTTTCAGGACCCCAAGTTTTCATCGAGGCACCGCCGGAGTTGAAACTGCCAGAAGGGATAGTTCTTCGAGTCATGAAGCCGTTATATGGGATTCCCGAAAGTGTATCCATTGGTATTTGACTTATTCGGAGCACCAAATCTGGGAACTGGGTATGACTCGAGCCAAGACAGGTCCATTCACTCTGATAAAACGGACTGATGGAATTGTGCACAAAATGATTGCGCTACAGGTCGACGACTCGCTAGTTTTTGGTACTGATAAATTCTTGCAGGAAGAACAGGAAGCTTCCAATAAATTCAAAAGAAAACCCCGAAGTTTCTTGAAAGACAATGAACAAGCTTTTAACGGCCTTACCCTCAAAGAATTGGCAGATTGCACAATTGAGATAACGCAGCGTGGAAAGAATGATAAGCTCAAACATTCCACCATACAAGACGATTTTACAAGCTCAAGTACTTTACTTCAGTACATTCGTGTCTATTACCTCCCGGATGTGTGTGCAGCAGTCCAATTGCTGGCACCGGAGGCGGAACCCACTACAACGAAGAAAATTAAGGACCTGCCTAAAACAATAACGCGAATGCAGGAAACAAAATACATAGGCCTCACTTATAAAAGTCAATAAAATTGGTAGTCATTTCAGATGCGCTATTTGGAAATTCGCGTGGGTATAAAAGTCAACTGGGATATGTGATTTTTCTCATGGGTAAAACTGTAACGGAAAACATAGTTCATTATTCAAGCAATCACTGCAAACGAGTGACCAGATCTGTTCTGGTGGCATATTTGAATGATCTTGTTTTGGCTTTTGATAATTCCTACCTACTTCTAGACCTCACAACAGAAATACTAGGGAATCAAATAGATATTGAAGCTTAAATAGACTCAAAAACTTTGTTTGACGTCGTCGTGAAAGACAGTGAAAAAACGGAAAAGCGACTGCAAATTGATATCTTTTCTTTAAAACAAAGATACGAACTTGGAGAACTTTCGACCATTAATCAAATCCCTGGTACTACGAACCCCGCGGATGTCCTAACGAAACAGATCCTCACTATCTCCAACCTGATTTGGCAACTGATGAAAACAAATTCATATGACCCCTTAGCCGTAGGGTGGCCCACAAGTTCAACTCACAAAAAGAAAATCGTTAGAGTGTTGATTAAGCTGATTTCTGAGTCGAACAAAACAGGAAAGGGGTGACAATGATGGCAGTAATGAGAACGAGACTGGCAGATCGGGATAAAGTGAAAGAGACAGGGGACAATCAGAAGGTAAGAAAAGGATACAACAGGGAAGGGAATAAAAAGAGATATGAATTATTAAGAGTCGTACACTCCATTACACGTGTAAACATAGCTAGAAATACATATATAATCGAAAGAGTCTTATAAATAATAGAGCATAACACACGTGTACAACACGGTATCAATCGACTTGATCGAACAATACTATTATAAATACCCCATGGCTATGGCCGGCAATGACAAAGTAAAGACGACAACGATAATTAACAGAACTGAACCCTAAGTCATTCGACAACCCTGATTACTCTAACCAGGACAGATCTGACAACGACGCCACCGACTAACGGACCAACAATAATACCACCAGATGAAACCCAGTCTCGACATTGGACACGATCTGCCAGAAAAGGCTGCGGTAATTTAGTCTTCGATTGCAAGTCCACGACCGGGTATGACTGCTGCCTTCTAAGACCATTCACAACCCACCACACCTCGCTCATTAGAGATTTGACAAGGGGGAAGGTTTCCACGATTGAATATTCATCAATTTTTCAGTACTATCCGCATCTAGTTTCAGTTAGGAAGACAATCAGTTAATAAAGAAAAGAGAAGGAGGAAATATAACACGTCACGCGTGACATTCAAGAATGGTATGACACACGTGTGGAATGGGACCTAGGTAAGAAAGCAAGCAGCAGAAGTGAAAAAAGGGGTACACAAGAAACATAATAGAATATATTCAATTAAAGGGTAGAAAGGGGGAGTAGAAGAAGAGAGAGGATTGGACCAAGGGTAGAAAACTTTAATTTTTGTGTGACTACGTCTCTCATCCTTGCGACTTTATTTTAAAGCGGTTTGTTGTCATTATGGTGTTCAAGGGAGAGGTTGTGGTTAGGACAGGTTTGAAAAGGGAGTCGGCTTGGTTGGTGTTCCGGGAATTCAAGCAATACGGTCCATCTCACCAATATCGTAGCTTTGACGTAGAGAAAGGACGTTAATTTGGAGGAGGTGCTCTGAGGTTTGACTGTGTTTTGCTACTACGTTGAATACGGTATTGATTTATATCATGGCTCCAAGTTTCACCGATATCCTGAGGATGTCCTCAACCAGCTCCTTTACCAATCATGATAAATCAAATCCTCACACTAATGCCTGCACTTAGGTTGCCAACAATGAGCTGGAGCTTCGTCTACAGTTTTAGCTACCAGAATAAAGTATGTTCCATTCCTGGCGTTATCAACAATCATAATAATATAACCAAGATGGCTTTTCATCCCAGCAGTGTTGCAAAACGATTCGTAGATCAATAAGATGAGTCGAATAGTATACAGGTCAAGGGGCACGAACTGGAGTCCTTGTCTGCTTGATTTCTGAAGAGCCTTTCGGGCCTTTTTGAGCATCTTAGAACCATTTTCTGTTGTCGGAGAGTTTTCGAGTGGTACGAGTTAGACTGGGCAGATATATCTGGATTTACATTCACCGCAATGTAATGGGCTCGTTCTATCTGGCTGTTGGAGGCAATCGTCATTTCCGAAATTGATAGTTTCGATATTTTGCCTACTTGAGCAGTACCAAAGCTTCCACGGCGTTTGTCTGCTTGATTGTTGGTATTGCGACTGATATTGATTATGTTGAAGTATGTTGAATCCTTTGTGACGTTCGTTTGTGGTATACACTGAAAAGATTTCGATTCTTCTTGTTCCTGGTCCAAGAATCCTTCCGTTCCGAATCCTCACTATTCATTGACTTGAAGAAGGATTACACCTTCCAGAACGTCTCTTTTCTTTTTGATGATGACACAATGGTCGGCCTTCTCCTGTGTCATGTCCAGAGCCTCGAGATGGTGGGCTAGGTATGTTAAGTACCAGTGGAGACCTGACTCTGTAATTCCATATGGAGTTTCGATGACCTTAAGAACGAACTTGGGATGTATTTATAATTATTTTGGGGCCCTGATATATACCTCTTGCTCTAAGTTGGTGTGGGACTGGATGTATGTTTGTGTGATGTCTCGTGTATAGTCACGTACAGCGAGAACTGAGGCACCAAGAGAGAAAGCAACACTCTGAGAGAATCGTTGCACGATTGGCGCCTGTAGCATTATTTATGTACGCCCACATACAATATACATAAATGACACAGGTAAGGAAAAAGATATACATAGTGGCAAGGTATTGTGCACTCCACAAATTATAATGCGATTCTCAGTCAAATAAAGAGATATATCTTACAAAACAAAGTACAGCACAAATCTCACACGTGTCAAATAGGCCATTTCTAGTAAGACAGAAACAGGCATGACAAGTAAGTACAAATTGTTTGCAAAATAATGCTACAAATGTAGTATAAAAGGAACAATAAAGAACCATACCTGAAATAGTCAGACATAGCATTTTTCAACACGATTCAGTATCTTTCACACAGAGAACTAAACCTGAATGCGGAGGCTTTCACGAGGAAAGTATCAGCTTTTTACGTATTAAAACCTGGATCTTCTCACGGAAGGAGCTACTATACTTGTATAGACTCTGGTCCTGTTTGCCGGAAGGTTGCGGCTAACCATAATTCTGATTTTGAAAATAGCTCGAGATTTCAATTTAGACAAGTGACGTGACGAAGCTCAGCGTGTACGGAACTTTTGAACTATAGGAAAATCAAGAACGGGACTGCCGGTAAATTCACTAACGCTAGTGGAACCATTGAGTCATTCCGAACTAGCCTCTTTGGCCACGGAGAATATTAGGAGTTCATTATAAAACGAAAGTCATACCAGCACACTCATCGGGAACATGAACAACACGAAGGCACGACCTCGAGTCCGGTGTCCCTAATTTTCTCAATTGAGCAGGAATTAATGCAGTATTTAGTAGATCTTGGCCAATTAGGAGAAGACAAAGAGACAATAAGTCAGATAAAAGGTAAAATACTACTCCAAGCGTAGCAGAAAGGACACGTAGATTCAAAGAAAACTACTTGAGTTTTGAGTGCAGTTGAAAAGCTAATAACGAATCAGTTGTTGATTCACCCCGGTCGTGCCTATTTGGTGGTCGTATTTTCCTTTCCAGTTGCCTTCCAGTTGCCTCCCAAAAGACTCCACATGTCACCCGGTGAGTTATTCTACCTGTACTGTTGATATTATTCGTTCGGTTATTAAGGGGTTCGTAAATACAAGTGTGAAATATAGAGAAGCGGTTTGCACTTGTTCAGCCTTTACCCCTTTCGTGCATGCGCTGGTGATTTTACGGAGATAGTAAGGCCATGGTGCTATCCTACAGTACCTCACACTAACTTTGAATTCCCATTTGGGCCGTGGGGAAGTCATGATCGGATGAGAAAGTGGTCAGAAAGTTGCTCAACAGCGCAGCATGCCGATCAACGCGAAGGTACTAGACTGTGTGTCCTGACCGGTCGCCCGCTGCTCGCCACAGAGGCCGACGGTGGCATTTTATCATGAAATAGGGCTTCTGTAAGCATTTCTTACAGAATCAAGGACCATAAATTTGTAAAGGAAAGTAAACAATTAGCGCCGTGTATCAGTGTGGCCTATTTGGTTACGGCCAATCGCTCTGATTGTAGGGCCGCGAGTTTAGGGCCGCGAGTTCGATTCTTGTCGGTGAAACTGACAGAAATTGAGAGCGAAATTTCCCCCGATGCGGGGATTTCTTGCCCGATATTAAATTACTGTAAGCGGTCTCTGTAAGCAAATATAAAGAAACTAAAATGATTATTTTCTCCAGACCGTCCGGTAGTCGCTAAGAACGCTGACGTTACTGAGGGTTGTTGCACACGTAGATTTCACCACTGTGATCCCGGTTGACGTCGTCTAATACTTACCCCTGGAATGGATTGGGCAATGTTTAAAGTCGATGACTATGTCTGGGTTCTATTTTATTAATATGTTCCATTTACTCATTATAGTTCTACTCATTCATGGACCAAGTATTTATACTCATTTTATGTTAATCCTGAATTGGCTCTGCTGTCGGCAGTTGCTTCCAGCATGAACAATGTTCGAATTTTGTTACCACACAAGTGTGTCATCTGTCTTTCCGTACTGTAGTCATTCCAAATAATTACTCTCCAAGTACTGTATCCATGGATCTCTCCATAACTGCATGACCTCCTGTTAAGTATTGATTTTATTATCTGGAGTAATACACCTGTTATATGACACGCAAATAGCAGCTAGAGCAAAAGTTGTTCGACATCAGCTACATATGGAAATGAGTATGAAGGATGCAGAACAGAGAATACTAATTTTATTTTATGATTACACGGCCCTATTACGAAAAATGGCTTAAAATGGGTGATCCAAGACAAGCCAGAAGTGGCGGTTAATCAAATTATGGGCACACTAAAACCGTTCTATTTACAAAGAAGAGTTGAGGACGATTTACTTTTCGCGTACTCGGACTTAAAAATCGACTGGAAAGGTTTTTTGCGGTATGTGACACTAAGGGCCCTGTACTGTGCCGAATCCGGGGATGAAATGACCCAAAGATCGAGAATTACAGCAGAGAAAGATAGAAATTGCTGATCAAGTAATCCATATGGTACCAGGAGCAGTAGCGTGAAGCATACCAAGCAAGGTAAATAGCTTCCGGGATGCTTGAACTTTACATGTGGTGGTAGGCACCATCTAAAAGACTGGGACCATAACATGGTGATGGTTCTTCAGATGTCTATGGTCGATTAGTTTCTTAGAAAAGACGCAGCCGTAAAATTCGTGCTTACTTAGTCTAGGTGGAGGATAGCTTTCTAATATATGAACATAGTATCCACTATGACGAGGTGATTGAACTGGAGGTCCTCCGTACCTAATGTCAGCTTGAAACGGCGTGAATTCGATGCATTTTTCTTGCCTATGTTGCATTCCTTGTTGATTTTGTAGCGTACCACCAATACGTCGTCCTATAATCCTCCTTCTTTCGCTTTGAACAGGCCGTGACTGGATTTTACGGATGGATATCCGAAGCCACGGTGTATCGTTTGTAACTCCGGTTCCGTATATAGGATGTATGATAACATGTCAGATGACCATTTTTATACGAAAAAATAATTTTCAAGAATGAGTGGCTGTTAGTGGGTGCCGGAGTGGAGGTAGCATCACTGGATACTTATATTTAGGCCGTTCTCGACCGTGTCCTTGTTTGAGTGAATTTATACATCGTCCTCTACCATGATGACAAAATGCACGTCGATAATCATCCCGAGTTCCTTGAACGGGATTTGAAACGTCGCCTCACAGAGTACCTTGCTTCTACCTCCAATTCCTTTCAGTTTTCTCTTTGGTGGTCAGTAAGGAACTTTCATTCCAAATTCATCCTGGTAAGCCAAGTATTGTTGGTTACTCATCGCCGATTTGTGGTTTGCGGCGGTATCAATTATAATACCGTCGAACGCGCCTCCACCATGGTTCTTTAGTCGGTTACACATTGATAGCAAGTAGGATGTCATGTCGTTCCGATACGACTTACCATGTCAGTACGCACTATTTTGACAGGGATTTCTCAATGGCCATGTCGTTTTCTTCCGTCATGTATGCGATATACGATATGTCACCCTCTTGGTCATCTTATGCCCATCTCGCATCAACTTCGTTTGTTTCTCCATCTTCACTCGGGCTCCAATTCACCATGTTTACCACCACAGATAAGTCTTCAACCGTGAGCTAAGCTGCTGGGAATCTTCCTTTCAACTTTTTTATGGCTGCCGTAACTTCTCCTCTTTTGTGGTTGATGTTTGCAATGTGATCTTTACCGCACACAAAATACCCCTTCACGCCTCCCATTCACTCTAGGCTTAGGCGTCTTGATATGTATCCAGAATTACTTGGTGCTCAAGATCACGTTTGGAGGTTTGACCCGGCTGTCTTCCTGGAACGGCGTGCATCAACCCCATATGACATCCCGAGGGAATACAAAACGGAATCATTCTCATCCCTAATCATACATCCGAATTACTGCCTTCAGTACGTTTCATATCGCTTAATTGATTGGTGACTATATTGACTGTCTGATGGATCGTCCTTTGCATGGGATCGCGTAGCGTTTATTGAATTGCCGGGATATTCACTGCTACCATAATACTGTCCATCAAGAATTGGTCTGTGTGATACGTAATGTCTAGTTAGTTTTGGAGTGAAATAAGCTTGGCTATGAACTTCCTGAAGACAGCTACTTCAAACTCGCTCGGTTTGCCAGTCATTGCCTCTGATAATAGTATGGACTGCCACTAAGCTAGTATGCGGGCCTTTCTTTCGTCGCTATTATACCAATTTTTCAACATCTTTATTGCCCCTTGGAAGTCGCTGCATACCCCAATGTTGTTTGCCTGGGAATTTAGGGCATCTCCCGTTAACATGACTGGTAATGATTTCAACATCTCATCTGGCGTTAGTTCACACATGGTACAGAGCATGTTGAAGATGTTGATACAATTATCGAGATCTTCATCCCATGTCCTTGAGAATGTAGGATTTCCCTAGCATGCTCTTATTAGCCCTTCAAGGCCCAGCCTGTTCTTTTTATCTGTGAATTCACGCTGTCTTTGTTTTGATTGTCCGAACCTTGTAGTCTTGTTCGGGCTACCTTAGAATCTCACTTTTCGTTGTCGTGGTCGTCATCATCCGCATCTGGTGAACCATTATCCAGGTTTGCCGCATTTCTTGGTGCGATGAATTGATTTAATTCGTGATAATTATAAGTGTGGGACTCTTTTGGTTTATCATATGTACTCTGTCCGGGTGGATGTTATGCCAAGTCCTTTCGGTTTTTGGTTTCGGGAATGGCTTGGTGGTGGGCTTACTCGTAGTTTGTTTTGATGGGGCGGACTAAGTTGCTATATGGTAGTCTCTGCATTACAGTTCAACTAAGCTTTAATACTGTCAACTCTTATACCCTGATCAACGTGTACGTGGTTTTCAGCAAGAACGCTGTCCATTTTGAAATTAATGGCCTTCTCACAGCTCTATTGGGTGAAGTCTGAACGAAGTGATAAACTCTATCCAGATACTCTCCCCCTCCACTTTCAGAGATTCATATGTATCGAGCAGCTCTTCACTATAATCCCTGGCATTTTTTTGATTTTTTCATCCTCTTCCGTGGCCGTTATCGGCAATTGGTTTGGGTCATCTAATGCATTTGGGTATGGTGGTGTGACTGGCTGTTGGTGCGCCCCTGTTTTATCTGGTGAAGAGCCTGAATTATATTTTGTCAATGTGAACGGTGAGTTTGGTTCCAGTTGTGGTTCACAAAGGTTCGGGGTGTCTGTCCAGGTTCTAGTGGTGATGATGGCGTGCTTCGAATGGGTGAGGTAATTACTGGGCTAGCTGACTGGTTGGGAGAGATTCCTTAGAGAAGTTTTGATGACCTTACTGCTCTTTCTTTTTCCTTGCCTCTTGTTCCATTACTTCCTCTCGGAGGTGGAGGAGTCATCCTCGTTTGCCGGCTTCGATGTATAACTGTCCAAAATAGCCGCATCCAAAGGAGAATAGTATCGTGTATTTGGGAAATGGGGTGTGGTCACAGGATTGGAGAAAGTGTGTAAGTAGGGAAATTCTGGTTAGTTTGAAGTTCGTGATGCCTCAGTTCATAGAATCGCAGGGTATCCCTGACTATGGCACAGTTAAGTGTCGATACAAGTCTCATATTGAAGGTCACGTTATGCTCCCCGTCAGCTCTGGATGCAGGTGGATGATCTAAGCACGCGTGGTTACACGTGGGGATGACTGGCTACTAACTTAGACGTTGATCTACTTAGTGCTTGTTGTAGATTAGGTTTCCCTTTTCTGTTTCAATCACTGGTTAGGGTACAATTGGGTTTTCCTAATGGTTCCTCTTTTGTCTGATAAGATCTGGCTACTTTTCTTTTTCTCTTCCACCTCAGCTCTTAGTATAAATAGGATGAAACGTAGATTGGAAAATAATAAATCAACGATCGAATTAAATGCAACTTGTCATAGAATGCTACCTAAAACGTTGATCGTTCAAATTATATTGCTTGATATAGGATATCAGGCACGTGTAGATGTACACGTAATTAGTGACGGGTCTTGCTGTATGTACCATGAGCTACAGTACGACCATAAGGATCACAAATTAATTGACCGTATTTGATTACTGCATAGATGTACTGTAGTGTAGTTTCAAATTTGTATTGTATGCCACACTGTATACAGTATACACTAGTGTTGTAGGGTATGCCTTCTTACAGTGTTAATTGGAAAACAAGTGTGGCCTTTCACTGTTATACGGTATATTGTTTTTTGTCCATTTTATACGGCCTGTTTGTCAGGTAGTTTTCTTTCCCCAGTTCGCTTTCACTGGGTTTGGTTTTCTCCCCTTTTTCACATCATCGTCTTATTATAATACCATCGTTCTAATTATCGTCGTTTCATCACCGCATCATCTTCGTAGTAATATCCTCCCTTTTGTCATTTCTTCCTCGTACCGTTCGTCGTATCATTGTCACACTCATATCTTACCATCTCGTATTATCATACTCATATACTTATATCATACCATATCATACTCATATCACGCTCTATATCATACCTAATCATACTCACATCACACTCCATATCATACCTAATCATATTCATATCACACTCCATATCGTACCTAATCATACTCATAACACACTCCATATCATACCTATATCATATTCATATCACACTTCATACTACACCTATATCATACTCATATCATACTCCATATCGTACTTATTCATACCCATTTCATACCATCTCATTCCATCTCATACTCATATCATCCCATATCATACATATCTCCTCCTTCTACCTACACGCACTTATTCCCATCC
The DNA here is from genome assembly GCA_032358235.1 of Odonthalia washingtoniensis. Classification (NCBI taxonomy): domain Eukaryota; phylum Rhodophyta; class Florideophyceae; order Ceramiales; family Rhodomelaceae; genus Odonthalia; species Odonthalia washingtoniensis. The sequence continues at coordinate 24,720 of JAULBU010017478.1, read as the reverse complement.
CGTCGTCGCACGTCACACAAATTACGGCGCCTTCAAATCGTTCTGGCGATAACACGGTTTTTGTTCAAACAGATTCGTGGCCACAACTATTCAAGATACATGTATCCATTCGGTCTCTCAATCTTTTTGCCCACACATCACAGATGTGTACATCCTGTTTTATGGTTTCATGCTCACCTATTTGTTTTTATTATAAGGGTTTTCATTCAGTCATGATTGTGATATGCACCCGTTGTGTCTTTTATATTCTCTATTTCATCATTATACCTGTTATAATCAGTAAGAATTTTTTCTTACCGTCTCAATGATATTTATGGAAAATAACAAACACACATTTCATTTTTCCAGTTTTCCATAATCACATCTTCAATATTCTTCTTTCCATCGTAACAGATATGATCCATATTTTCACATTACTTTTCCATATATCAAACATAAGAGTACATCCCGTCCTATACATCCACGCCATGAAACACATTCCAATGAAAATTTCATTGTTCATTACATTATTATCAGTGAAGTCATTTCATTTTAAAAGTATACTACTGGGTCGGCAGGTAGGCAAATGAGGAGAATGAAACTTTTGCTCGGTGCTCATTTTATTTTCCAGTAGACACAACTTGATTTTGTGCCTTTTATACGCAAAAAAGACACCAACTACATCTCACAGTGGAGTTCGTTGAGTCCGAAAAATCGAGGGGCTTACAGTGTAAGTAATGCTTACAGTACTATAAGCAATACTTACACCTCGCCCTCGATTTTTCGGGCTGCATTGAATTTTGACCCACTGTACTTGTTGACTGATTTTTGTTGATTGATTGATTTGTTTTATTGATTTTGTAATGCTTACACTGTAAGCCCTCGGTTTTTGGCGCCTGCAGCGGCCGCTGCAGGTCAACCCATCGTCATTCCAACAGTAAATACTCATTATAATAATGAAAACATAAAACTCATGTTTGTTTACAGCTTGGCCCATGAACACATTCCTTCACGTATGGCGTGAATACTCGTCATTATAATACATTTCCAATAAATCAGGGCGTGACTTTAGTTATAAGAAACTTCACAATTACGTTTTTCCATATTCTATTACCTGTTCTACCGTGCCTGTTGTCACTTCCAATTCCATTTCTGTCATAACTGTCAATTCAATCATTAAGTTCATAATTTCACCCCAGCATTACGTTGCTTTCCATATATCACTTACTTCAGTAGTTTCGTTTCCAATTTATCGTGCTAATCAATCATATTATTTGAACTATTCCTCATCTGAACTACTGTGGTCATTTATATCCATTATTTTCTCACGACCGCATCATATTACGGTGTTCCCTACAATGTAATTTCATACTAATGTACAGTTTCTCAACCGTCCTAGCACGACGTTATTCTTTACTCCCTTTTTCCATTTTGCTGTTCGTCTCATCCATTGCTTTCTTAATCCGTTCAATTGACTTGATATTACTACTATCTACATGAATCTGTTGTTTCTATGCTTCAATGACTTGATACCTACAGGTATTCCCCTAGATTTCATCACTTCTCTCTGTTCATTATCATCGCTGAGATCCCTGAGGTTTCATACTACATTTTGCAGAAGTGGTGACGGACTTTGCCCTTCTAATTCTCTAGTAGATTTGTCCCATTCTATTCCTTTTCGTAGATCGGTAGTAACAGATCGTGTAATATCACTGTTAATATTATGTGCAGATTGTGTTATGGCATCATTTGATGAGAAGTCAACGTGACTGCTCGGTCCCACATATGGTATATATTTCTTGCATATATCAATGGTTACAACACCAATACCGTCTCCTGCAAATTTTGAAATTGTCGAAAGATATTACGCTGTATCTATATATTTAAATGTTATGCAAATTCTGGGATTTCTGTTCTTCTCACTTCTGTGACGACTCTTATATAAAGCATGCGTTAATGTATACATTCCTTTCTGTTGTTAATTACCTGTGCGATCCATGCGTTATACCATGCAATAGCAAGAATTCCATAGTTGGAAATCCTTACTAACAATTTGCCACTTTCTTCCCACTGATTCTTTGCTATTTTTTATCGCATACTGATCCCTGCAGCACTTTTCTATTCCAATCTATAACATTTCCTCTGTCTGTACCAATTTCTTGGTTTGAGAAACCCAGGCCTTCGCAAATATCAATAATTCTTCCCTGCGCCACTGTGTACCACTTCTTTTCTTCTCGAATACTTTAGTTTTCTTTTTTCTTTTGAATCCTTTTGTACAACCAAGACCTACTAACTGTTTCATTCTTCCATTATAATGTTCTTCAATGTTGTGTCCTCCGAGATGGCAGGAGATATCTGTTATTCCCATCCTCAACTTGATCACTTTCTTCGTCAATTGCATCATATTTCGAATTACTTGCATTATTGCATTCATTACCTTCGCATCGCTTTATCTCTTCATTGTCATTTCTATATTCTATATTTCTTATTTATCGATCTCCTTTTCCGCAGTGTTTGAAAACATGATCTTGTTTGTACAGTACTTTTCCACTAAATGTTTAGCTGCAGAATCAATAACATCTTTACGACGGCACCATGAACCCTTGTACCCATGTTCTATAGTTCCCGTTTTTGCACATGGGGAATTTAATAGACGGTTCAATACAACCATGGGACAATCCCAGTAACTGTTACCATGACCGGGCAGATTATCATGTTCCCCATTAATCTCTTTCGTTTTATTTCCACTCTCAACCAATTGCATTCCGCGTTTAACATAATGTTCTGTTCTTGAAATGCCACCACGTCACGCCGGACTATCACTGTCAACATTATACCTCGTTTCTTAAATGACTTCGGCATTAAAATCCACCGTAATTTCTTTACTATATTCCTTGTATTCGCAAGGTAATGTTTTCCCACAAACATCTTCTCTTGCACCGTTTCCACAGTCATCTACAGAGGCTCTTCCTTCACTTTCATGAAGACTGGAATCCACACCACTTCGCATATCATATTCCATATGTCATTTTTCGTTTGAATTTTCGTCCACATCCACACCGCTTTCTCCATGAAAACCGTTTAGGGTTCTTTCAGTCACACGTCTCTACATTCTATTACTCCATCCATGACCTCTTTCCTATCTTCATTTCTTCTCGAACTATTTCGTGAAAGCTGCCCTGCTCCCCTTTAAAAATCAAATGTCTCACTTCCGGTCGTCTCAATATCATATTGTCGTTGTTCAATTTCACTTCCTTTTGGATTTCGATGACTTCCATCTTCATACACCGATACATTTTACTACCATTACTGTTCTTCACTTACTACATCTACCTCCCTTGCTCTTCTCGTCTTCTTTTTGTTCCGTAGATGTTTTTCTTTCACTTTGTTTCATGTACTTATAACTTTTTGCGTTGGCTTCTTACTGTTTGGGGTTCTATCCTTGGTTCATACTCTGCGCTATGTTGTCTAATTGCCTTACCGAGATATATATTAACACAGGCAACTACCCGTGAAAACAATGGGTGTTTTGTAGCGTAGATGTGACAACGACAAGAGTATGCATACGGTGGTATTTATGTTTTTACTGTATCAACGTAAACCAAAGATACTAGTACGCGCGCAGATGATTGAATATTATTGATTCGTACGTCCACACTAATTAGGATAATATGTGTGTGTCTCCATTTGCAAGATATTGGAATGTTAGAGATAACTACAGCAATTCAATGTGATATTATTGTGGTAATAAAGGTCAATCTGGATCGTTGTGTAGGTGGGCAAACAGGATGACAACAAGGCCAGGTGGATCGTCAGTGGAGGCTGTACACGTGTTCTGGGGTTCTGATATCAACGCGTAAAGAGATAGACTTAGGGGAATATTACTTTGACCTGGGGATGACTTGATTTCTGCCGTCGCTAGATGAATTTAAGATTTCGGAGTCACGATACAAAACTGTTATTTACTACCGTTCTACCAACTCTGGGCTCGCAGTTGGAGACGATCGTTTCACGCTGTTGTTAGGCACCTGATGGATTGTCTTTACTCTCAATGATTGACGATTAGATAAGTTGGGGCTCTTTGGTTCTGAGTCTCCTCTTTGCCGTGTTTTGAAGCTGAGGAGTTCTTTCTGGTGTTGCGGGTTTGGGTTTCGGTATATATCTGTGTTTTCTTTATTCTTTTCTTTTCTCCTCCTCGTCGGTATGTTATTTATACTGGGGTCGGGGTCGAATCTGCGCTGTGAAATTATTACTCGACTGGGGTCGGGGTCGACTCTGTGCTGTGAAATTATTACTCGTGTGTATTAGAATCTTACTAATGACAATGTTCTAATTTGTTACAGTAGATTCTAATAAATGTAAACACGTGTATCGTTGATTGTATTATTCTGTATTTGAATACTATTTCATCGTGGTTACTGTCATTTGAGTAATGTACAGTAATTCCGTGATATGTAGTTTGTTTTGACATGTTTGTTATAGTGTAACCCTTATAGTCTGGTCCCTGTTTTACCCTGTTCGCCTTCCATGGCCTGATACCACCGTCGATTGAAATGGTCAGTGATGCCATTTTACATACCGTAGCAATGTTTACCTCTCCTCCATGAACCCTCTACATGCTTCCATCTCATCCCTTCTCTCTCTCTCTTTCCATTTCTCTTGCCATATCTCTATCTCTTTCACCTCCTCAACTCCTCACTTCCGCTCTTTCACCTTCCTACTTCCTAACTTCCATTCTTGTACCTTCCTACTTCCTCACTACCTCTCTACCTCTCTTTCACCTTCTCACTTCCTTTCTTCCGCTCTCCCTTCCACCGTGTCACGCTCTCTTCTATCCTCTTTATGAGTTGCACAATTGGGAAAAATTAGTCGATTCATTTTTGCGAATCGACATATATACACTGTGTCGCTTCTGTGAATAAATTCCTGGGTAGTGTGAGACCTCGCTGCACGACAAACGTGTTGGTATACATCATGACTTTCCATGGAACAGATTAGAACAAGTATTGACTACCTAAGGGTTCGTAATAATGAACAGGAAGATATGCCCACTACTGAACACCGAAGAGTTGATTACATGCACTGTACAGTTTCGGAAAAGATTTACGGTCGATACAACTTTGATTTAGTGACAACAATCGAGTGGCACAACACACAAACAACAGTAGGAAAGAGAAAGGGGGAAAGGTCACTTGCGGCATGGGCTTACATACCTGTTCCGATCGTCCTTCACTTACATATTTTCTATCTGTAACATGTTGCCTTTCTGGCACAGTGCGCTAACTTACAGTATTACAGTACATTACAGTATATTATATTTACTTGCTTTATCTCTTTTTCCGCGGTTTTTGTCAACATCTTGCGAATATTAGTTTTTCAAGGCTTAGCCCACTTTTCTCATTGGTTACGTTTTTCACATTCAATTTCAATTGGTGAAACATGAAGTTTATGTTTGACAGGGACCAGTTTTGAGAGAGTGTATGAGTGGCAAGGTCAAAATTGTGGAATTACAATGTGAAAGACGCTATTCTGAATGAATAAGTGTATGTAAGTTGTAAAAATTTGAATAAATAGGGGATGACAAGAATCTTTCGTCGACGGGTGAGCGTTACATGAAACTTGCACCCTTTAGAGCTTGAATGTCATCCCAGAAGGCATGTCATGCATACAACGAATTTATCAACTTCCATTACCCAAATGTTTTCACCCATTTTTTGCCGTTTATAGTACCGTTTGTACCCATTCCTGAAAGCACGAAATGAAAAACTTTCCGAAGTCACAAAAGGAAGCGCATTTTCATATTGATAACATCGACGACTACCCAACAGTAGCTGAAATCAGTTTTGCGGAGGACGTCGCTAACACCCGGAAGCTCAACGCGATGCGAAAAAATATACAGCAAACTTTGTTTTCTAATGCCTCCGGATCGAGGAGGTATATATCCGAAACGCACAGAAAGGTCCATGAAAGTGCTATCTTGGGCATTCAAAAAAGCTGAGAAGAACGTCGAGATGTCTGCATGAAATGTACATGGACTGTTCAACCCCGAAAACGTCGTTGACGAAAGCCTCTTTTTTTCATTCACGATGACGGAAGAGGAAGCAGCTTTTTCTAAGAACGAAATAAGGGCAGAGGAAAAACAAAGGATGCGACAATCCTCAACTGAACGGAGTACAGCATGAAATTCATCGCCACCACCACATCATCGTTCACCATCGCCACCACCACATCATCGTTCAACACCGCCACCACCACCTCATCTGGAAACGTCTCCACCACCTCCTTCTTCACCGCCACCGCCACCACCTCCTCCACCACCACAACCACCTACTCCTTCACCGCCACAACCACATCCTCGATCACCGTCACCAGAACCAGCACTTCCTTCACTGTCGCCAGAACCACCTTCCTGTTAAACATCTCCAGCACCTCCTCCTCGTTCACCGTCGCCTAATTTCTACGATAAAAACGACGGTTTTTGATCGTACGGTCGTACGCCCTCCCCAAATTCAGGAGACGATAATGAAGAGGTTGGGGAGGAAATGAGGAAGATATACCAGACTACATGGACTTTGATACATCTGCATATATTCCCGACATGGAGATCGAGGATGAGGAAGAGATCAACGAATCAGGGGAGACAGGGGAGACAGGGGACAACGTGTAGTGTACAGGACAGGGTGATGAAAAGGGAGGTGCGTCGAAAGGAACAAAAAATGGCAGATAATTTAAGGGCGAGATTCAAGTCACGACAGGCGCTGCGGATTGAAAGTGCGGGGTCTATGTCCTGGCACCCACGATAACATTGTCCAATAATTCGTCAAGTGGAGATGATGTTTCCGATTTGGTGGAAATGCGAATGGCTAGTTCAATCTGAAGCGGCGTACCTCGGAGTAAAATATGGTATAAATGTGAAACAGTCTGTAGTGAAGTTGATCATGACTTTCAGATCCAGAACGTGCTTTCGCGGATTGTAATTGACAAACAACTGCGAAGTGGTCAGTGGAATCTGAAGAAAGAGTAAGTGACCACAGCAAAAAACTAATGCTACAGGCAGGAAGTCCCGTCAAGAGGTCAGGATGCCTCCGGTTCAAAGAGATAAATTCGGTACACGGCTGCGTATACACCGCATCACGACGAAATGGCACAAGATTCATTATTGCATACCTGGTGGTTCGTGAAAATGGTTAGGGCAAAGAACATTTACAAACGGCAGCCCCCTTACCATTACTTTGCTGTTCGCCTCTCCTTTCGGACCCATTCGTTACGTCTAGCGTCCCTTTTTTTGTATCGCGTTCCTTTCTTTCCCTCTCTTAATTACCTATCCTCTCTATTTTCTTTTCTTATATATAAATATATGTACGTTTGAAAACACGTGCTGACAATTGGGTATCCCCTCCTTTCTTTACACACGTAATACCGACTTCCACACTATTTTAGTGCGTCCGTCACCAACCTTGATTCGCGTTTAGTGGCTGATCTCTGTTGATACAACCGTGCCACGGATACCGGTCTTTAGCCTCATCCTGCGCGTTTCGTGACTCGATGACCTCTTCCTATATACCTGTATCGGGTGGTCGGTGTAATTACCTATTTGTCGCTCTCGCATTGTGTTATTCATTTATTAATTTGTTGTTATCTTTTTCTTTCCTCCCGACTTGCGCGTCACGGTATGTATTTATACATGAAAGTGATTCTGCACATTGTGTGCGTTACACGTGTATTGTCACTGTTCTAATTTGAACATTACACGTGTCGGGGCCTCTAAACTGCTGTGTCTAGTTTGGGAAACAGAATAACTTGACGTGTAGATGATAAAGGAGTGGAATTGGTCTACTGTAATGGTAATTGTGCCAAGTCACTTATGTGACACATGTGGTCTCATAGTATTTCAGTGGTGGCCTGCTCTAACGTGATCTTGTACGTTGAATGTGTATATTTCTCCTCTTGACAACCAGAATGCCCGTGGCATCGTTTCTAGATCCCTTCTTCCGGTTTCCCTTCCTTGCCATTTTCTTGGAAACGAACAAGCTCATGCGGTTCTCGACACTCCAAGCGTTTTCCTTTGTTTGCAACTGCGAAGCATCCGACAGGGTTGAATTCAACTACACCTTCGCTCATCAATTTCCATAGCGCGGTTGTTGTACCTATAAAATGCTCTTCTAAAATGTCGGCGAGGTTCACACCTCCTGGCATCCATCCTACTTTGGACAATTCACCTTTCTCATATGATTCTTTTAGGGCGCTGATGTCAACTTGAAGACGTTTTTCGGTGATTTTTCTGTCCTTTGCAACTGCGTAGAAGACGTATTTGCGGTCTACACAGGCCTCGATTTGTATTCTTCGTTTCATATTTCCTCCAAATTGTGCTTCAATGAAAAAGCATTGTCGAATCCGAGGACGAGTGCTTGTACTTCCGATGTCATTACTGATCTTGTAACTCGCTTGCATCTAGATGAGCCGCTATGAATAATATTGGATATTCCAGTAACATCCGTCATCAATATTATAAATCCTAACTGACTTTTTAATCCCCTCCCGTTTGCGGAACTTGCGCCCGTGAGAACTATTATCTTTGTTGTGGACAGGTCTAATTTTCAATATTTCAAACCAATATTATTCTTCTTTTGTAGATTAAGGATAGACTTCTTCCATATTTTAAACTCCTATGGGGTCGTCGGTTCAAATCCAGGAGCAATAAGTTAAACACTGGTGCATATGCCTGATCTGCTAATAACCCCAATATATTGAAGCATTGCGTGTTGGCTTTTGAATCCCGATTGGTCTTCCGGTATATATAATTTTGATGTTTTTCCCTCTTAGGTCATTGTGATCCAAACTTCTTTTGATCAAGTACCGTCGGAGCCGTTGAAGTTCATTGAAGTTGAGTCAAGGATTGCCCTTGGCTTTGTTTCGAAATTTTGGAGCGCGGCCTTCTCATCCTTTAGGAAAACATTTGTTTCAAAGCCTAGGCTATCTTCCACATGTAACATTACCATGATTTCCAAAGAACCATCGCTATTTCGTCTCATCAGTACGCAGGAGTCCACAATTTCTTTCGTGATGCCGAGAATTTTCGTATGATGATCGCTTTATTTCAAGTACCAGTGCAAGCCGCTTTCAGGGATTCCATATAGAGGTCACACACAACTTTTGAAACAGTCCCTTCTGGTAGGTTCATCTCGGATGGTGCCGTAATGTACACCTCTCTTTCGAGGTCTCAATCACTTTGGATGTATGCCTGAGAAATATTCCTGGAAGTTTTGACCATGTCATCTGAAGATGCTGCAAAACTGAGGAGCAGACGTTGTAAAAATCGATGTATTGTTTGTGCTCGAATAGATATGGACTTTGCAGCCTCATCGGAATAGTTTTGTGCTACCAGGCGCGATTTTCGACGTAATCCTTTTCCTGCTTTTTTTCTTCAATGAATCGAGATACGAATACCCTCACTCCCTCTGGCACGTCTGCCTTCTTTCTGCTTCAAATGTTCCATTCTCTAACAGTGCGGTTAACTCGTCTCGTCGCGATTTTATGAAGTCGGATCCTGTGTTCTTCCTCAGGTCTACTTTTCCGATCCGTTCTTCGTTAGTCAAAAAGGCTGATGTTGGTTCCTCTTGTTTGATCGCCTTTCCACTATCGAGGAAATATTTTTCCACTGGTTTTACGCTGGATGAGCAGAAGATGCTCGTATCATAATTGGATTGTACAACGGCGATGTTCCCTTCGATGTTGATGAAAGTATATGGTCCATCCCATCGCTTATGTTTTGATCTGTAAACCATAACTTGCGCTCCTGCTGGTAAGTCTCGGAGTTCCTTCTCTTCTCCTGATCTCTCGGTCCTCCCTTTGTTCGTAATTCAAACGCAATTTTGCGTCTCGCGTGTTCTTTCTCGACTTCTCACATGGCCTCTTCTATAGCGCGAGATCGTTGGATTTGAGAATTTGACCAATAAATTCGGGCGAGGCGGGGTAAGGCTCAAAATGCGAGCAGTATTGTAATTAAACCTCCGGGACCCATGTTTTATTTCGCAGATAATATTGTCATTCTGATGAAATATGCACCCGTAACCTCTCGTCCAAGTTCCATCCTGACCTTGCGGAAAGCTGCCCTTAGCGTGGTAGCTCTCAACCGTTACTATGGCTCCCGGGTTTTCTACTGGTGCTTCTTGTAATCCCCAGTCGACTCCAGGTTTAGTTTCATCTCTTTACTCACATAATTGTATCCTTGGTCTACGGTGACGTGATCTGGAGGGCCGACGTATACGAGGTTCCAAAGCACCGCGATTCATCCGGCTATTATGAGCTGTGCTTGGTCTCCCTGCTCTGTTCTGCCTATGGATTTCTTGCCTGAATCTTCTTACCGGTTTTTCGGCTTCGCCTCCATAATGTTGTCATATGCTGTACATAGCTTCGACGTTTTCATGCTGTCCGTCATTGAACCCTTCGTCATGCACCAGGAAACTTGAGGTTGAATTTGATGAGGATCCCCTCTTTCTTGAAAGTTTGTTTGCAACCCTGTTCACTAGCTGTAAGGAATTTCTGCGTACTCTGTCCTTCAATTAGTTCCTGGTATTTGGGATATCGACTGCCGTTAACAATCTTTCACGAAGGAATTTGCCTTTGTGATAGGCAGTTTGTATTGGAGGCTAATCAATTTGTCGACAAATGAGCGAAATAAGGACACCTCAGATTCGTCAGGTTTCTCCTTCATAGCCTCCTTTAGGGACATATAATTCCACTTGGCAAGTAGTCTAGATTCTTTGTCCGTGGAGTTAAACCATGTCCGGAACACCTTAATTCCCTTCCTCAAATGTTACGCATGATTTTCCAATCCTCGCAAACAAGAACCTGGCGTTACCTTTCAACATGATTAAGATGGCCTTTCGCTTTTCCTCTGGAGTCGCATGGCAGTTCTATTTGATCTCGGTATAGAGGTGAACTATGTTCCCAAGGTCTTCATCGTACGTCCCTTACAATGTAGGCTGCCCTTCGTACGCTTTTATGATTTTTGTGAAACCCCTTCCTCTTTTGTTTTCAGAATTTCATGTACTCGATTCGGGTTGTGTGTATTGGTCTGGAGTTTCCTATGCCTTCCTTCTTGACCCGACTCGCTTTTGGTTTGTCACCGCGTCTCTTATGATCATCTTGTTATACCGACAGTGAACTATTTTCATCATCATCTGCGTCTTTCGAGTCTTCCGTCTTTTCTCCCCTTCTGTTATCTTCTCTTGATATCTTTTCGTCTGTCCTGTCCCCTCTCTCGTCCCCTAAAAGTCCCACCTGCGATTCCTCACTTGATTGTGATGGTCGCTTATAAATCTGTTCTGTGGCTTCTCGTTCTTCTTCATGGAATTTAGTTCTTACGGAGATCTGGTTGGGAAATTTTATTTTCTCCTGTTTTATTGGCCCCGCGTGTTCCTTTCTATATAGGATGTCTATAATCGCTTCGATCGGGTGTCTTGCTCTGTCTGAATCAAGGAATATTCCGCTTTGGATTAATAGGTCTCTCCATTCGATAACTGGTCTGGACCAACTACGCAGGTTGTGCGGTCTGAATGCTGTTATGAAATCTTTCCATACCACCCCCCCTCATTTTTGATTTCTAATATACTACAAATATGCTTTGACTGTATTCCTTTAGTTCTAATCTGTGCGCCGTTATTCTGGCTTTCGTTGAGTCTCTTTTCAGCGGTTCGGGGTCGTCTGAATAATTCGAGTACGGTTCGTCGTCCCTGTTGTTTAATTCTTTTCCCTTGTCTTGGGTACCTTCTGCAGGTGTTGAACTTGGAGTCGGGCTTTTCTTCTTTTGGTTCATGTTCTCTGATCTGGTTTCATCCTTGTGGTCGGGTCTTGTATCGGTTCTGTTCACTTCCGTAATTTCCGGGGGTTTCGCGATATTTTTCCCTCAACGTAGAATTGTGTTTGAAGGTGCTTATTCGAGCTTCATACTTGAAAACTGCCTTCGTTGCTTGTTAGAAATTATAACTTTCGTTCCCCTCTTCTTTCGGACCCATTCGTTACGTCTAGCGTCCCTTTTTTTGTATCGCGTTCCTTTCTTTCCCTCTCTTAATTACCTAT
>JAULBU010017478.1:0-12560 GCA_032358235.1 Odonthalia washingtoniensis | reverse complement strand
GTGTATATTTCTCCTCTTGACAACCAGAATGCCCGTGGCATCGTTTCTAGATCCCTTCTTCCGGTTTCCCTTCCTTGTCATTTTCTTGCAAACAAACAAGCGCATGACGTTCTCGACACATTTTAGGGCCATTCAGACTGAGTTGCAGAGACAGTTGGCTGTGAGCCGAGCTTTGGACATAGAGACTCTAAATGGGTACAAAAATCTTTTCTTTTAACAGTGATACCCTGCCTTCATCAAAATTATATCGGGTACGGAGATGAAGGACGTGAGAGTGAAGGCCGCTAAGCATATCTTTACGCAAAAAAAGAAGTCAAACAGTGTTCCATCCGATTCTGTTTTCAAACATTCCGATGTGGACTTCGTGGATATCGAGGATGGTGGACGTTACTATGCTAGTTTCTTGTTTGTGCCGTATGTTACGTCACACTTTTCTGCCACATGCAAGATGAAGATGACGGCGGATGCTGCACACTGCGAAGGAGTGGCTTTAAATATCTATGAGACTATTTTTGAGGTCATTGGGTACGATGAAAATAACCATCTTGTCTCCCTGGTGCTTCCTCACTCCGTAGCTCTAGAGTCCTATGTGACATGGAAGGTTGTTTTCGAATCATGTGCTGAAATAAATATCTTTGATGTACCCAACAGAACCACCATCGTGGATCAAGATAAGTCTAAATACGGTGCATTCTCGTATGTGTACGTCCACTCGAAGCTCTTCCTTTATTATCTACACGTGAAGAAGAATATGTCGAAGAAGTTGGGATCGGAATTTAACTATGGCATTTCCCTGGACGAGGCTGCTCTGTGTGCACCCAGACAGGAAGCTGCGGATGGGATATGCCGACAATATGGCCCCAGCCAGCACCGCTACCTGTCCAAGTTCAAGAAATGTGAACTTCATAGGGTATAGTCTAATCTGGAACACTTCACAATTTCTTCTCTGGGTGTTGAAATCTGTATGTATGCTGCTCTGAACAACCTCATTAGTTTTTCGTTTCGCAAAAAATGTTGCAAGTCGTCATTTTGAGTCAACGATCCTCGTCCTTGGAGACGTATAGCGCTGCTAAGAACTGTACCCTCAGTACCACCGTGCATTGAGAAAAATCTCGCGAGTTTGATTGTGAAGTCTCGAACCTATGAGTCTACAGTACGTTTCTTGGACGGGACATCACACCAGAAGGCCACTATTAGCAGCATGATGGACGGTTCAGTTTTGCGCCGTGTTCCGCTGTATGATACTGATAAAATTCCATCAGCATACTTCTCTTACTCTAAAAATGTAACAGGTTTCCCGTTCTGGCATAGAATCGCAGTGATTTCTGAGCAATTCGAATTCGCCAATGTACATCGTTTCATTGCACGTCGATACCTTTCTACTTCTTGGAAGTCTAAGTGCGACAAAACGTAAGCATTCCCCTGCCCCCTCAAGCTGATGTTGACGATATGCTCATTCGGACAAAACGTCTTCTTTGAAACCGGCAAAACTTACAGGTACCAAACTCTATCGCACCTAGCCGAGGTAGGCTAGTGAATAATACCGAGAAGCGTAAAAAGAATTGGTACGAGAATGGTCCTAATTCCCGTAAATGGCGCTGGCATTCCTGCTCGTTGTGCGAAATGGACGGCCACTTCGTGGCCAATTGCCAATTCCAACAACTATTTAATGAACCCTGATGAATTAATGATTAATGCGCAAGTCGTATTCAGTCTTTTCTGTTATTTAAACTACTACACGTGCTTCTTTTCCCTCTTCTTAGTACATCTTTTCCCTCTTTTCTGTCATTAAAATCACATACTTTGCACTCTTTTCGGTCATTAAAACCACATGCAACTGTCATCTTTTTCGTGTCTTTTCCACCCACTACATGGAAGATTTCATTCCTGGTTTTTACTGTCATACCCTTACTTCTGCTCCAAAAACATTCAGTCATACATTCTAACAGCATTTACATAGTCATTTATGCACTTATCCTCATCATCACAGTCAAATTTATGTCCTTCATCATCTATTACATTCAATTCCCTAAAGTCATACATAGGATGTAACAAATTAACGTTGTCACGATTGAAACAGTTCTTTAATCCATTATTTTAAATGCGTACCAAAACATGACGTTAGGTTTTATGTTGAGTTTTTCTAAAAACTCAACAGAAAACTCAACGTCTTACTGTATCCGTTGTAATAAAACATCCATTAAAAACTCTTTATTAACCAGTGCCAGGCGCTGAGTTTGAAACTCAACGCTCAACCAGAGATGCCCTAAATTATATGAATTTTTTAGTGCAGAATATGGAATACCTTATGCCTAGAATCTCATAAACATTTTGTGACCAAACATTTCTACAAATTTATTCAAGTTGAAATTTTGAATTTTCGTTTATATCCAATTCTCGGATACTATTATTATTTTGCTTTAAGTGCATTCAATGAATTATCTGTGGAATACGTCCATGTTTAATTAGGTTTTTCGATATCACCATCTTCATAATTGACAGTATATTTCCGGGAGTCATTATCAAACTCACCAACGGTGGGGGTAAAATACTGTTTTTCATCCGGCCAATAAACACTAATTTTATCACAACTATTTGAGTTTTTAGAGAACTCATGTGCGGAGTCATTGATGAAGTTAAAATTACTGTCTAAAGGTACCGTAAAAATTGGTTCCCCGTGACTTTCGGATAGAAATTCTATGGTTTCGTCAATAGAATTATTTACTGGATTATCTAAAGTATCAATAGCCTCTTGGAGTCGAGAGGTAAATTCACAAGTGAGGGTCTTATATATTCAGTTGCTGCTTGTATTATTTTTCCATTTTTTCAGCCTGGGTATCATCGTAGTACCTGAGGTAATGCGATGACACCCGAAGATAAATTCAGTGGTTTAACCGGCTTAGGTTCCGTCCATTTTCTCCATTTTTTGGATTTCAAGTTTAATATACACATCAACTTGATCAACAATAGATATAGGGGCTCTTTGTGAAGAATTGGATCTCAAAATTAGTCTTAGCTTGCGTTTTGCAATAATTTTACCATGTGCATCGATCATTTCTTGTGGTGCATGAATTTGTATGGAACCAGAAACAACTTGTCCTGTGTATCCTTTCTCCAATTTGTGGGAAGATAATTGTAACAAGCCATTCTGGCGCTACTCGGTTCAAGTTCCCGACATGCAATGAGCGTTTGACACCTGGCATGCAGTGCATGATCAAATTTCTTGATATTTAATGTACACGTCGATCAAATGTATCGATACATTTTGATTGAACAACTTGATTGATATCGACTGTACACGTCGATCTAATGTATCGATGAATTTTGATTGAACAAGTTGATTGTACAATTTAGTCAAACTCCCTTACCGATTGAATCACTGTTCAACTCTCACGGTGCTAAAAGTGATTCAATCATACCCCTATAGAAGGGACTCTATACGTGATACATTACGAATTAAAAAACCACTCATCATCTTTTCATCATCAACCCACTCGCACTCACAGCAGCAGCTCTGAATGAGCTACAGTGATCATTTCACACTCAACTTTGATATCGTGTATTGTTTATTTCATCCCTCTCTTCGTTCTCTTCTTCAACCTATATCAGGCTTCCGAACATAGATGCTCCAATAACGACGCGTCATGCCGGTATGTTTCCTCTACCGTGAGACACCCAAAGTTGAACCGTGCGGATCTAGAATCAATACGACGGTCTCTGAACCTCTACGACCAGTACGTCGAAGAGGTAAAGGCTCTAGTCCGACAAATACGGAACGGTATCACGACTAAGGCGGCAAACCCAGTGGGGTTAAAATATTGCGTGGATGTTGACTTGCTGAAATCTACAGCTGACCTTGGAATTATTTAAGGTGTAACGGGTTATGATTATCTTACTGAAGACGCCCTACGAAACTATCTCAACAGAGAAGCTGCCGAACCCCGTACCGCAATTGCACTTTACTCGTTGTATGAAATGGTCAGGAATAACATAAAGATGGATATGCGCAACAACGATGCAATCTCACGTATGAAAATTCTCTTCGTCGATTATCACACATTGTTGCGCCGAAATGGTTTAGCTTGGCTCCTTTAGCACAACCAAAAGGTGGCTGTACAGCACGTGTTGTCATCCATACAGCCAAAAGAAACTACGGGAAAGGGTTTGTTGAAAATGTGATCACTTGAGTCTGTAGGATGGTGGAAAATAAATATGTTCATTCTTGTCGTTCCAGAGCTCCATCTTGTTTGAATCAAGCTGAGAAGAATGGTCAAAATTTGGGATGCAACGGACTGCTAGTTTTGGAGATACGGAGAGTTCAAATTTTGATATTGGACACGTGTAAAATCGACAGGTGTGCATGTTTTACACGTTTTGTCACGTGTTTCCTGAACTTTTGAGGTAATTCTGACACATGTCATATTTGGCATATTTGGCACTCACCGTCGCCGCCGTCGTCTGGAAGAAACAAAAAATTTATTCTATTGTGATTTTCAGTAGTATAAATATGAGGCAGCTGGCCTAGATGGATAAAACTTTTGAATTCATCCAGTCTTCAATCCCAACCTTACCAATAAACGTTTGTTTTGTTCGTTTCAACTTTATTATCTCCCCTCTGACCTTTTCAACAGGATTTTAAGCAGTTATTTCTTCACGCGAAGACTCTTTCTAACTCCTTCATTTTAGTTGACGTTGGATCCCTCGACGATGACACCGTTTCATCACAAACACCTTTCGAAGGAAAAAAGAACAAAAGCTCGAACAAAATTCACTGTGGTAGGAGCGAAGATTCACATTCTTCATCAAATACCAAGGAGCCCGTATGCCGTTGGGGACCTCATAAAGCCCGTGATATTTGCCACAAATTGAAGGACTGTCGTAGCTGTGTAGATGAAGAAAAAGATGGTCTTTTCAATAATTGTCGCGCGACAATCTTAGGAATGCACCGGCCCATAACACGCGAAGCCAGACGGGCGCCACAGGGAATGATCCCAAAATACAATCCAAATCAGACCCAACCACAGCGCTCCTCCATACGATTCATGACGGAGATTCCGTGCCCTACATGTTCTCTTACCGTATCCGACGAGACTACATCCATGAATAGCACTGGCCGATGTGATGATGGCAGCGATGATAGCATCACTTCGTCGCTTATGTCGGAGGCAGCTGTTATCCGAAGGTATTGGTCGTATGATAGCCATATCACGGGTGGCAATACTACAAGTAGCCTTGTAGCACGGAGAAAAGGCGTAAACATTCCGTTTCTCACGTACACGGACGGTACCGTGAACGACATTGAAACTATTCACCGGTCCCATGGCCCTGAATAACATTTCTTTTCTGGCAGCCGATGCACAATTGGCCTGCTCGGATATATTGATAGGGCTGCCAGTGCTTCGCCACATCAACATTGACAGCCGAACTATTTTTAAACGAAACAGGGAAGCTTTGGACGGTTCCGACTGTGGCAATGTCTGAAATCCAACTGCAGCACAACATGGATAGATTGGAAGTCTAATGATCGCTCGTCTTCAATAGTTTAAAGGGCGACAATACGTCGACGGGCAAGAATATTTACAGCATTCAGCGCTCCCAAGTTGTGAACGCCCACTTGTCTATTACGACGACACACGCAATATGCTGGATCTTTGTCCGTTCCCTTCTCTTTTAGACCCACTTGATTCCTTTCGTCAAAAGGACATACTTGTTGCAGTCCAGTAAATGGTCAAACGCGCGATTAATTGTGGACTACCCATCTAGTTACACACCCATTGCACAAATTAGTGCACTAGTACATTGATGTTTTCCGTATCGACTTCTCCAATGGACTACCTGCGCGCATACCACCACTACACATCGAACTTACGGAAAACTCTGTGCCAATGAAGGTGAAGCTACGAAACTAGTCCGAACAGCAGCCAGACTTTCTGTCCGAAATTAATAGCAGGATAGTCGAGGCTGGAATGGCGTATTCTAACCCTACGGCACTATGGTGATCAGCCCCTCTGATTGTACCAAATATAGGACCAAATAAGTTCCGATTTACAAGCGACTTACTGCTTGTGAACAGATACACGAATCAACATCATTTTCTGATGCCACTACTGGGGACAGAGCTTCTGAAACTTTCCAAGTCGAAGTGCTTTGCAAACTTCGACCTGTTACACGGTTACTGGAAATTAGCCCTTGCTAAAGGATCCCGTAATTGCCAATATTAAGTCCGGATGGTGTATTCCCACCAACACGTGTACTTCTTGGTACAAAAACTTCCGTAGCCCAACTACAGTGCTCTCTTGTGAAAGAAATACCTGCCTTTCTAAGTCCTCACTGGCTGCACTGACTCGATTATATACTCCTCCACGATCAAACGGCAGAGAAGCTCTTTGAAGAAATTAGGGCACTTCTACGCTTGTGGGTACGATTAAGATTGCGACTAAACCCTGAAAATGCACATTGTTTTCCAAACCGTTGCGATGGTGGTGGCGACTCATCTGTAGTGATGGGTGGACTTTCGATTCTCACAACGTACAGGGTCTTTCCGAACTACAAAAACCACAGAATGGGGTACAGTTACAACAGTTCGTATGTTCTTTGCAATGGATTCGAACTGCTATCCCAAAATTTGCATCCCTAGTCGCCCCACTCCAAGATTTCCTTGAGAATGTTTAGGCTTCTACTGGAAAGAGCACGAAACGGGGAGTGATACTTGTTTATTTGAAGAAACTAGGATGGTGTAATACCGAGCATATTTCTTCCATTGGTTGTAAGTATGCGCTTACACACCAGGTTACCCTATCGCACAGAGATCAGATGCAACGTCTCAACATTCATACAGATGCATGCGATGACACTTGATCAGGAATCGCAACCGAAATTTCAAGTAAAGATGTGACAAGCATCCATGGAGAACAACAGCATTCACCGCTAGAATTCTTTTCTGGAATATTTGCATGGACTCAGTTATGTTAATCAGTGTTGGTAAAAGAAGCGTACGTATTACTGGCGACAGTACAGCGTTTAAACTGGTTGTTCGCAACACCGGACGGATTCGATCTCCACACTGACTACAATAACCTCATATTCTTCTTCGATCCTACCTCTCTCCTTCCATACCTTTCCATCTCAACCGTACGCAAAGTACTTCGTTGGGTAGTACTTCTTAGTGGATATAATTACATATGGACTCACATCAAAGGGGAGGACAAGGTATGGGCGGATATGTGTATAAATTCCTGTTCTACCCTCTGCAATTAAAGAGAATTTCGAATGGTCAACACAAGAAAGTGTCAGAAGAACACAAGACAAACACGCCGCGGACAGCCAATCAATTTCGGTGTTACACGACGATGTCTGACATATTGGCCTTCGTATCTGGATTCCAGCCAATGCAACGAATTTTCAGCTCCGCTTATGTATAATCTCTCACACTGGAGCGGCAGGACACCACGGAAATAATTTTACAGTATCTGTACTTTGGGACCGGTTTACGTCGCCCACATTAGAACTGATGCATATACCTTTACCAAGGCTTGCTTACACTGTCTATGAACTACCGAAGGAAACCGATTACCACGACCATTTGGGCCAGCTCTTCACGGTACCATGCCGAATTATTTAGTCCAATTCGATTATATCGAACTGGAACCTTGCCACAATGGCTCTAAGTACGTATTCTTGATTCGTGGCGACCACCCCAACTACTGCTGGCTATTTCCGTTCTCAACCACTACAACTGAAAATGCTACACACGCACTACTTGATACTTGACTGGTGCGCAGCTTTTGGCTCCCCGAATGGATTTATGTCTGACGGTCCCACCCACTTTCACAATGAGACCTTGCGTCGGCTTGCAAAAGCACTACATACACCCCACCACTTTACTTTGCCCTATTGCCTATGGAGCAATGGGACCGTGGAGAGGTTGCGGCGGGAGCTATTGCGCATTCCGAGAGCCACCCTCTCTGCATTAAAATTTAGTCCGGACGCGTGGCCAGACATTTTTCCATTGTTTTAGTCCGCACTCAACAATTCCCCCTCTCCGCACCCCGCCAACAAGGCACCGATAATTGCATTCTTCGGTATGGAACCAAGCCCGCCAATCAACAGATTCATGATTACAATAACAGGCACACCAGTCATTGTGTCCCATGTCGCACATGAAATAACACTCCATGTTTTAGCCTAACACTCCATGTGTCATCCTTACAGGACCGAATAACCGGACTCCATCCTCAGATCTCCAACGGCTTACAGGAAAATCGTGAACGATCCTGCCAATCCACAATTCCGAGCAAGCCCGCAAATTTCTGTAAGAGTGTCTTCGTGTTGGTGACACGTGAGGACTTTCACTAATGAGAGAAGCTTTGGTTGAAATTTCGCGAGCCCCGTCGCGTTTCTAACGCAATCAGCGACTATATATATCTGGTCGAGTACCTGCGGAATGGTCAACTAAGCAAGGCACACGCTACAAGGCTGAAATTCTTTAGTGACTCCTCACTGGACGAAAATGCCATTCTGTCCCAAATACTATCATCCGATACGGGCATGCAGGTGCAATGCCTTCTAAGACTAGTACAAACACCAACCGGACTGAAGGTTCTCAAACGCTGGTGTGGCCTAACGCCTGCCGACGATACGGAAGAGCCACTACAAAACGTTTACGTTGATGTTCCCGTCTTGCCAACGAAATTTCTGAAACGGAAAACAACTCCGCCTTCTCTGGTCGCAAAATCCCTACGAGAACTTGGACTTCCAAGTGAGGTAGTGTAATACGCCATGATGGCGCAACTCAGTCCAAGTTCCCGACATCCAATATTTTTCTGACACCTGGCATGCAGTTCATAATCAACTTGATTGATATTGAATGTACACGTCGATCAAATGTATCGATACATTTTGATTGAACAACTTGATTGATATCGACTGTACACATCGATCTAATGTATCGATGAATTTTGTTTGAACAAGTTTATTGTACAAGTTAGTTAAACTCCCTTACCGATTGAATCACTGTTCAGCCCTCACGGTGCTAAAAGTGATTCAATATTACCCCTATAGAAGGGACTCTATACGTGATACATTACGAAATAAAAAAACCACTCCATCATCTTTTCATCATCAACCCACTCGTACTGACAGCAGCAGCTCAGAGTGAGCTACAATAATGTGTCATTGGGCGCATTCAGGAACTGGGAAAGCTAAATTTCCAGGAAGTAGCAAAAGAAAAGTTTCGTGCTACAAGAACTACCCAGCAGCGCTAAAAATCTGCAATGAGCCTTCTAGTGCCAGTTCCAGAGAGCCTTAACATATTTCCCTCCCTTTGAGAAAAACCGAAACGGTTCCCTTTGTTTTTACGTGTTGACGCGAAAGAAGCGACGAATAGTGCAATACAGGGCTTTCAAACCTTAGTCAAACCAGACGGAAACAGAGGTTGGAACTAAACCAAACACTTGACATCGCTGCTGCTGTCGGCCATATTTCGGACCCCGTAGCACAAGTCCCATAATGTCCTCAGTTGTGATGGTGCATGGTCGTCCAGTTGTTTTCGGCGCAGTACTGTATGGACTTCCTAACAACAGCTTCGGATGCTCTTCTAGGAATGGCGGCAAGGTGAATTCAAAAAGAAACGTACCGATCGACGTTCAACTCCACGAGGAAGTCTAAAGATGATCTGCATGCCAATAGTTGTCTGCATGCTGTGCTCTTGTCAGATTACATCGGACGATGCAACGCAGCCTGCTGAAAGCGTGGTTGTGGTGCACGATTCTTACGATGCACATCCTCTGCAGGCACCGCAACGATATCTACAGTTGCGGCACAGATAGATATAGCAACAACCGTTGAAATGTCTTCATCCATCTCCATTGACGGGCGTACGAGAGGGAGCGATTCCGACGCTATTGCCTTAACGAAGGGCGGGAAATGATTTGAAGTTCCCGAGTATCGACAACTTCAACAATCTGAGGTGCCTGATGATAATTTTAACAGTCTGAATAATACAGATGAACACCTTCCAATCAATTACGATTCTTATAACCAATTACCATCACACCAAACAACACGAGCAGTGATTCACAAACGAAAAAAGAATCGAATAATAAATGTAGAAGAGCCTAACAAGTCGTAACTAACGTGAAATTAAAGCATTTGTTCAATGGATGAAGAAAAATATTGGGCAAGATAATGCAGTAAAGGGTCTTATGAAGAGAGCCATTACCAATTTTTCTAGTTGTTTCGGTGCGTCCGATAATACAAACATTTCAAAATCCATGTCTTAGTGGCGGAAAGTGGAGCCGATATTATCCGATATCAGTGCTGATTGTTTTTCTCATCAAATAATAAAAAATATGGTGTGTTTCAAATGGAAACGAGTCAACATGGGGACGGATGATAATACAAGTACGAGTGTCTAAAGAGAGAGGAAGGCAGCTCAAACCGTGGGCATTACCGCTACATGCACAATTAAAGGACGATTTTGAACGACCTTCTAAATTATGGATGAAGTTTTCTGCACGAATACTATGGGCTGTTGCACAAAACACATAACGTAAACTTTAACAAGAAAACACAATAGAAAATAGAAATGAAAGTGGAAAGGAGATTCCAAAATTGGTTGACCATGTATGGATTCAGCGTTTTATGGAAAGAAATAACATCATACTGAGGAAGCAATCCGGAAAAGTCATGAAAAACTAGATTAAACAGCAATAGATTGAACGTGAAGTGTCTTACCACCTTGTAGTTGTATCAAGGTTATTCAATAATAAATAGATGGACAAATATATAATTGATAATATGAATGAGACATATTTCGTAGTAAATTTTGATAATGGCAGGACGTTAGGATTCACGGGTTCAGATGATTTAAATTATGCGTACGTCGTGTCGGGTGGTCATGGAATGGCGATGGTAGTAGGGATTAAAGGAGGTTAAAATTCTTCCATACAGCAGCCGTTCCTTATAGTTCAAAAGCAAGGGAGAATCTACCCCGTTCGCGATGTTCCAGCCAATGTACCTGGCGTTTCATATCGAACTAAACCAGAAGGTTGGATGGAAAAGGATCTTTTTCTAGACTGGCCTAAGGAGCTGAGTGCAGTTGAGGACGGATGCATACGGTTGTCAACCAAACAAATTTTGCGATTATTGTGGTGGACATAAGGTAACTGATGAACACAAGGAACAACTACATAGACTCAAAGCGATACTTCGATTTCTTCCACCAAACTCAACCGATCTCTCCCAACCGTGTGATTCCTTCGTTATTCAAAAAATTAAGGAGCGGTAGTCAGCCCTGTGGGATGTGAAAAAAGCTGAACTATTAGGAAGTGCTGAATGGTTACATGGTGTAAACTCTGGAAAGGCCCCGAATCCAGGAAAGCACTTTTTTAAAGTTATTGTCGCAGGTGATTCGAGACGTAAATAATATGCGGGATAAAGATGGCCTTAGCTATGCAAGGAAAACTATGATCAGGTGTGGTCTTTCTTTGGACTTGAATGGAATGTGGCGTCCAGAGCAGCTCTTTCCTCATTTGCAGGATATAATTAAGAGGCATTCAAACCACTTCAATGGTGAACATGTTCCAGTCCTTTCATAAAACAACAGTAATTCGTTACTTGTCTCCTCCATTTACGCCCCTAAAAATTAAAAGTCATCTTTTAAGATAATTAAATTAAATTTTTTTCCAAATCACATAAATTGAATTAGTTTCACATGGACTAATTCTGCACTTTACCTGATTCCCCAGTGAGACTAATTTAACTATCCGGTGCAGCTTTTTCTAGTTCCTGAATGTGCCCATTACCATACAAGTCATTTGAAATCCTAATTGAAAGTTGGATTTTTTGTTGGTCACTGTAATTTAATTTTTCACCAAGGCTGTACTGTAATATAAATATCACGTATGACCGGTGCTTGGATTCTAAAACATTTTTATGATGTTTTCGGGATGGTATAGGGGCGGTTTTATATCATATATACTCAAAAATTGTTCAAAATGTTCGTTTTTGAAGCGATGTCAAAAATTATTGAATCAGGAGACCAGAATGGAGAAATCCAATGAGCTTCTACAGTAACGATCGAGCATTCCATAGAAGCTGCTGAGATATTATCACCAGTATACATATTATACATTTGATGTATCTAAGAAACAAACAATGAAATTAAATATCAGGAAAACCAATTATGTCCATCACTTAGATACATACATACAACGACTATACAAAACACACTTTGTTGTTTCTGGAGGTGAACCAAAAGATTATCCTCCACCACCATCACCAGGACAGCAACCGGAAATAATTATAGAGATCTATGGTTATTTGAATTAAATTAATATTTGAATTAAATTCAAATTCATGTGCATAAATTGCATCAGTTGCTAAAAATCGTGACGGTAATAATATACCGTGTACAACCGGTGGACTTTTCATTGTATATAAAAAGTTCCGGTCAGCCACCTGGTATATATTTATACGGTGGGTTCGGTAGTTATATTTTTTCTACATTGTTTACAGATTTTAATATTGATTTATTTTGGTATAATAGATTTCGATATTAC
>JAULBU010017467.1:6725-20540 GCA_032358235.1 Odonthalia washingtoniensis | reverse complement strand
CACTAGGTGACACAGATACAGACGGTGACACACTAGGACTTATAGAAACACTTGGACTCACTGATGGTGAGAGCGAAACAGATGGTGATACCGACACACTCGGGCTCACTGATGGAGATAGTGACACACTTGGTGACACTGATGGCGATAGAGATACGCTTGGTGACACTGATACTGAGGGTGACACACTTGGCGAAATTGAAACTGATGGACTGACCGACGGTGAGATCGAAACACTTGGCGACACAGACACACTTGGACTAACTGACGGAGATATCGATGGCGATAGCGATGGTGAGAGAGAAACAGACGGCGACACACTTGGACTCACTGAAACAGATGGCGACACAGAAGGAGACAAAGACACACTTGGGCTCACTGACACGCTTGGGCTCACTGATGGTGATATCGATGGTGATAGAGACGGAGACACAGACACACTTGGACTAACTGACACAGACGGCGAAACACTTGGTGATGCTGACACCGAAGGAGAAACAGATGGTGATAGTGATACCGATGGGCTTACTGACACTGATGGCGATACGCTTGGTGAAATAGACACCGATGGGGATACAGACGGTGAAAGCGAAACAGACGGGCTGACTGAAACACTTGGTGATACAGATGGACTTATTGATACACTAGGACTCACCGAAGGTGACAGAGACACTGATGGGCTCACTGAAACTGATGGCGATACCGATGGGCTTATACTGGTTGCGGCAACTGGTGATATAACACAACCATAGGCTGCCATATTACCACTTGGTGTGCATGTATACACAAGAGAAGTTGGTGTTACTGTGTTATCTGAATCAGCCGCTCCTTGAGAAGATGAAACTGACCTTATTGTTGTGTTTGAACCTGCTCCTAGTGTTGAAACATCATTTCCTCCACCACCGACAATCCACTCTCCTGTAGAACAACTATGGCTATCTGTTATTGAAGATCCCGATGTCGTGCTTTGTGTAAAATCATGAGGTGCACTTCCTACTCCAGTATAAACAAGGACTGTTCCAACTGAACGGTCTGAAGAACCGCTAATTGCAAAAGTTTGGGTACCTTCACCTGTTGGATCATAAAGATACCAAATATAGTTATATCTTCCGATAGAAGAAAAATTTTGAGTGAGCCCTTTAGTAAGTGATTCTCCATTCCATGTTACAGCTGACATGTTATCAGATGAATCTCCACAAACTACAAAAATGATACATCTATTTTCTCCGTAACCACCATCAACAGAAAAAGAACTTCCTGTTGTTGCTATGTTAGTTGCTCCATAAAACTCTATACCAGAACCAGCTGAGGGAGAAACGGATGCAGACGGGCTCACAGAAGGCGACAACGAAACACTTGGACTAACCGATGGGCTTATTGACGGCGACAATGAAACACTTGGGCTCACACTAACTGACGGCGACACTGATGGTGATATTGAAACTGATGGCGACACCGAAGGAGAGATGGACACTGATGGCGACACAGATACGCTAGGAGATACTGAGGGTGAAATGGATACGCTAGGTGAAACTGACGGGCTTAGTGATACGGATGGGCTCACACTCACTGATGGTGAAATACTTGGTGATACCGATACACTCGGTGATACTGATGGCGAGACGGATACAGAAGGTGATACCGATACACTTGGACTCACTGATGGTGATATTGATGGAGAACGTGATGGAGATACTGAAACGCTAGGGGATACTGAAACTGATGGGCTGACAGATGGAGATGTTGAACCTGCTGCGGTGTACGTAACATAACATGAACACTTAAAAGATCCAGTCGAATTAGGTGTCCAAGGACTTTCTGGTGAAGAATAGTTTGCAGCACCAGCGTTGTCTCCGGCATTACTTCCTCCAGATGTATCCACTGAAAAACCTATAGCTTGAAAAAAACCGAAAGTACTAGAGTCTCCTAAAAAGTTTATGTTGTAATCACTAGCGCTAATTGATTCACTACTTGCTGTAAACGTGTTCCAATCATTTATTGATACAGAACCAGACGATAAAGTTATTGGACCAACCGTTTGAGTATGTGATCCAGCACCACCTCCATCTTTTAGATTTAAAAAACCTTTAATATTAGTAGCTGTTGATGTAAAATGTCCATGTAAACTAGTTACAGTTCCTGCGGCACCTGTAAAGAACCCTCCAGCACGACCATCTCCTGCAGCCCAACTCGCAAGTGTTATAGTTGAAGCTCCTACACTTGTATAACCAAAAGTTAGTCCTGCCGCATGCTTTATAGGATATATAGCATCATCAAGAAATTTTTTAGGAATATCTACAGACAAAATTCCATTTATCGTATCTACGTTTAGATTTCCCCATGTCTCTTTACCTACAGAATCAACAACTCTTGGTCTATAAATATGTCCAACTTTTCCGGTTTTGTATATCTTTCCACCAGATAGATTTTTTTTATCTTCTGAGGCATATATAGCATAAGAACCTATTACGTTTTCGGGTCGATTTACCCCTTGGTTTATTTCTTCTTGCGTTAGTTCAGGTTGATATAAAAAATTTAATCCTTTTGTGTTTAACGTAAAACGTACCTGATCATTAACTGGTCTCTCTTTTAAAATTACTTCAAATTCAGTAGCACCTTCTGGATGTTCTGTATTATTTAATTCATAAAAATGTGCTTCAATTTTTTCTCCACTCCAAATAATTTTTTCAGATTCTGTTGTTATAGTTGGAGAAACCTCATCATGTATAAGTCTAACTGATACATTCACTTCGTTATCCCATCTCATTACCTTCGTCTGTGGAAAAAAATCAGTTTGTTTACTGTCTCCAATTTCAACTTGAATTTTATCTTTAATATCAGTTTTTGGTGTAGCAAAAAACGTATTCTTATCAAAAGAATATTTATTAGAATCTAAATTAGTTATATCGATTTCGTTCATTTAATCTTTTTTAAATCCTCCTCCTTCCACCCTGGCACCGGCCAAAACTTCTCCACTAACCAAGAGACCGGATAGATCTGAGTAGGGTGTTTTTTATTCCAAAACTTCTCCTTCACGCTATCCTTCGTCTTTTTGGTGTCACTCCCTTTATTTTCCCACGGAAAACCAAAGTCGCCTCCTTGTGTTCTAAACATGTGGGCATACCATGTTTTGTGGTTTACGAGGCATCTACCGCCAGAAAGCCATGTGGCGCATGCAAGCTCAAGCCCTTGATTACCCCAGTTGCCAAGTTTCTCATCGTTAATTTCCCATTTCCAGTAATTCTCTTTAGTGGCCATGAAAAAAGAACCCTGAAAACTCATGGTTTCTGTGTATCCTTTTTCTGCTTTGTCTTTTATGTATTGCGGTCGGTGCTTGTAGTCCTCAAAATATTGAAAGTGTGGTTCAGAATCAAAACAGTATGAAGTGGATTGTGGGCGTTCTTTACCGTGCCAAATCATCTTCCTTTTTATGTTGTCTGACTTACCACATTGCTCGCATTTTGCCGGCGTTGGACCCTGATACTTTTTCCATCCACAGTTGTAGCACTTCCAATCAAAAGCATGGAGGTTCCTCATTATAGGAACAGCCACGACATCATCTCCTACCTCTTTAAAGAACTCAATCATCTTGCGGTCAAAACCTTTGTCGAATGAGCAGTGAGCATCCACTTTTGCCACATATTTACCTTGAGCGAGTCTGCATGCAAGATTTGTGGTAGCCCGTTGTCCAATAGCCTCAGGTAGATAAATCACGTTTACTCGGTCGTTTTGAACAATAGGTGGCTCGGTCCAAGCGCCGTCTAGTACCGCAATTATTTCAGTGTCCGCCTCAATATTTTCCAACAGGTTTTCGATGGTCTTTGATAAGAACATCTCGTTTCGGGCAGGTATTAATATTGACAGGTCTTTCATAATCTAATTTCTCTCCAATTACTTGGTGCGTGTTTAAAACTATCGAGAGTAACCTTTGGCGGAGAGAATGTGTTTTTGTGACGGATATCTATTATAGGTTCTGCAGATCTCCAAGTTTCAAAGTCATCGTCTGAAAATCCACCCCGTTTGATTTTCTTTGTGCCTGGCTCATAACCCATTTTTCTTGCCCAATCTGGTTCTCCTTTAATATCATTATAACCCTTTTCGGTAATATAATCTAGCCTTTTCTTAAAATGGTCTAAGGCAAATTTTCTATTTACACATAGTCCAGAGAGAGATATGAGACGGTCGTAAGATATATACCTATTGTGAGGGTAATCCCACCTCAGTACGTTTTCGTTGTAGTAGAAAATGTCTTTTGTTGGCATAAACTCAAAATGTGATTTTGGGTATATACAATCGTGCTCGCAAAAAAATACCACATCGCCTGATGAATGTTCCAAACAGAATATTATTTGTTTTACCATCGTGGCGTAACCACGGGTTCCGCCTACATCCTGTGGGGTGCTTTTTGATATAGGTAGCCCACTAGCGACAATACTATCCCAAGCCATAGATTTTATAGGCTCTTCTATAAGTCCGTCAGTGTAATAGATTATTGCTTGAACCATAGCCAGCTTCTAAAGGTGTCTCTCTTCTCGCCTTCTTTCTTTTCATCAGAACCAAGTAGGAACCAGTCGATATGAAATGCTTTTGTATAAGCGTCTATAACGTATTTAACATGGAGAACAAAAGGGTCCCGTAGTCCTTCATGGGCGCCCAAAGCATAATCATGTCCGCTTATTACTCCACCTTTTTTAACCTTCTTAGACCACTCATAAATATCTTCGGTGACATATTTGAAACCATGGTGTCCATCAATATATACGAAGTCCAAAGATTCGTCTTCAAAGTCTGCGAGAGCCTCCATAGATGTCTTTCGTATTATGGTTATATCGTATGGTTTTAGTCTTTCTTTTGTCGCCTCACAAATAACATCAAGTCTTTCTTGACCCTGTGGATGAGCATAGTCTTCGTAGTATTTCCACGGATCTACACAGAAAAGTTTTAGACCAGCCTTACCATATCTCTCAGCATACCTTCCTTTATCTGTTCCAATTTCTACGCCAACTTTATACCCCATCTCTTTAAAAAATTCCGGCAAATCATCTCTGTTTGCGTCTGGTATTTTAAATGGTCTACCTTTTTGTTTTATTCCTTCAATTATTTTCATATTAGTGAATTATTCCTATATTATAAAATTTGTCTCTAAAATCTTTTCCCGAACCCCAATAGGGTAAACTATGCCTTGGTATTCTATCTGAGTGGGTGAAATTGCGCATACTTTGACTGGTTTTTATTTGGACCACTGGATTATCTGTATCCCAGTATTCTATGTGGTCAAACACATCATTCTTACCATTACGCTCCTTTGGAAAATTCTTTTCTGTTGGGGACCACTCAGGTGCACCCTCAAATAACTTCTCCAAAATCTTAATGTAATACTCTCTACCTACGATCTGAGCATGAGTTGCTCCTTCCTCCTTCTTATAGAAATACTTACGGTGCTGTCCCATGACGTAGAGGTTTCGATTCCTATACGCCACGTCTAATCTTGGTGGAATGAATTTAAAATAGTCTGGAGGATATACGGTGTCTGCTTCGCAGGATATAACGTAATCTGCGTCCGAGGCTTTCATGCCAATCAAAACTTGTTTGAACATGTTGAAACCTGAAACTCCTATGTCACTTCCCACTACTATGTTTGTTCCCAAATCCAATGGTTTCTGAGTCACACTGATAATTGGCAAGGAACAATTTTCCTTTAAGTTTTTTATGATGCGTCCCTCAAACTCTGGCATCTCTTTATTACTTGAAACGTAGATTATTACTCCTTTCATTTAAATTTTTTCACAATATCTTCAGCTCTACCCCACATCGGCACATCATACGACCTAGCAATACCCATACCTTTTCGGTGACTCTTTGCTAAGGTGTCTATTCCAAAATCGTGATCCACTCTGAGTACAGATGCTTCCGTTTCAAATTCCACACATTTTCTCACAGTGATACCGAGCGCCTTATCTATATTAGGCCTCCCCAATTCGCCTGTGATGCCCGTAGGAGTCCCATTTGGCCACTTTGCAAACCTTTCCTCCAATGCCTCAATGAGTAAGGCTCTTGGGGCAACCAATGTGGAGTTGCTATGTCTTCGTTTGTAAAAGTATGTAGGCTTACCCCACGTAAACAATCCAAGGCGGTTTATATTGTATGAAAAAGTATCTAGCGGTGGTCTAAAAGAATTAAAATGTTCGTATGGATATAGTGTATCATCCTCAGCGATTGCGATGTAATCAGTTGTGGATAACTTTGCAGCACGAAGCATTTGGTAATATATGTTCGATACAGTTTTTGGTTCACAGTCCAAAATGTTCTCTCCCCACGAGAGAGACTTACGAGAAACGGTGATAATAGGATTTTCTCCCACAGCTTTTAGTAGGACTTCTTTTTGGTACTCTGCCCAAGAGTCAGGCACCTCATTTGCCGTCAAAAATATTACTGTTAGTTTTTCCACCGGTTTTTTAATTCTTCATAATAATCGCCCCAAACATCTATGGCGTATTTATAACCATCCTCACAATTAGCTGGGTTCTCTGGTGTTCCATTTTGATGAGTCCGTGGAAAATCTCTATGCTTATGAGCGTGCCATGTGTTTTTATTTACCATCAGTTTTCCTCCAGCTTTCCATGTTTTAAAAACCATCTCATGACTATCTTGAATGAGTGGTCCATAGCCTTCCGTCTGTAATTTTACTATTACCTTGTCCCACCATGAGCGGTGCATTAACCAACAAGATCCCTGCATAGCTCTCGATTCCTGAATGGACTCTGAGTTACCTTGTTTTTCAACACCACTAAATTTTTTAGTATTCCCAGCGCTCACTATTTTTAAATCCATGTAATCAACTGGTGGTATGTCCATTACCTTCCACTCTGTTACATCTAGGAAGTATCTCCGTGGAGTTACTATCCAGTTGGGCTCACAAGACTCTATAAGAATACGATCAAAGCCTTTACCAAAGGAGCAATGCTCATCTGTGCGCATTATATATGTGCCCCGAGAAATTGAGACTCCTGCGTTTATAGCGTCCCTCATTCCACGGTTTTTTCCTAGGTGTAAAATGCGAACTCGCTTATCATTTTTTAGGGGCACCGCAGTCCACCCTCCATCAAGTACAGCGATTATTTCAAGTTCATTACCCAACTCAGAGTTCTCTAAAAGACTATCAATGGTCTTTTGAAGATTTACATCGAGCCCTTTATGACTTGGTATTATTACTGATAGTTTCATTTTAACGAGTATCTATCCAAAGCATTTTATTGTCTTCAGGTGGTGTCTTTCCTACATGAATACCAACAACACCATCTACCGCAGACCAATTTAATCTCTCATTACCTTCGAGCGATTCTAGCAAATCCCTAGTAGCTTCTGGACTAGGCAATGTAGGTATTTCAATCGAATTCACTTTATCGTGAAATCTTTGCTCAAGGTCTTTTATTACTGCTCCAAATTTTTGTTCAAGCTGAACCGGCGAGAACTGTGGCACTTCTGAAATAAGTTTCTCTAGCTTATACACCTCTGCGTTTAGATCTTTATAAGCCTTATCTTTTGTCTCTTTCGTTGAATTCCCTATCTCTTTTTGGAGTTCCTTTATTGAGATGTTTACAGATTTTTCTAGTTTACTAATCGCTGATGCGTTTCCTGCAATATCTTCTGAAAGAGAAGACTTAACTGCTTTAATACTTTTTATTAACTCAGCAACAATGCGTGCAACTTCTTTAGCTGAAGCACTCGATGGATCCCTTATGATTATGTTGTTATCTGCCATATAGTTTTATTATTATTAGAATAGCATGATTCTACGCAAGTTCGTTGATGTAGATTGTAGACAATAGAGCCACTTAACCGCTCCTGTAGTTGAGAGGTCTTTAATCCATATTTTGTTTCCCTGAACTGCCGCACCTGCCAAGTACCAATCTGTTGCGAGTGGATACATGTAATTGTGCACCACATCATATTTGTAGAATCTTTGAGGGATAGCTGCTGTTCCTTCCTTTGCAATGTAAATGTATCTACCGTTCCAATCTGATGAGCTTCCTGCTGCGAATGTCTGTAGTGAAGGTGCGTATGTGATTGCCTGCCATGCTCCTGCTCCAGCTGTTCCGCCAGCAATGTCGTATCTATCAAGAGTCGAAGCACCACCTCCTCGGAGTGAGAAGATGTATCGTCCATCTTTTATGTCTGTGATTGCAGACCATGTAGTATCTCCTGTTGCACCTACCCAATCGGCTGTCATACCTGCAATCGGAGCACCTGCACGAGCTACAGTAGGGGCTACGGTCGCCCAAGTGTTTGCAGAGATTGAGTACTTATACATCGTTACTGCGTTGTTTCCCAAAAGGTAGAGAGCGTTTTCGTCACCTTCGATAACGTAGGTTGATGTAGCGTCGATAGCTGTTGCGGTAGCGAAAGTTAGAGTAGTTCCATCGTTGTCTGTGATTCTGAGTTTCTGTCCAATTCCCGCTCCGCCTGTTATGCGAACCTGATAGTTAATCCACTGGTCGTTTGTCCATGCTTTACCAGAATCCACAAGAGTAGTAGTGCTTCCTGATGTAGCCGTGCCCGAGTCGTATGAATCAAGGCGGATATAAGGACTAACCATGCGCCCATCGGTTCCCCATGAAGCTGGTAGACCTGTAATGGTGAGAGTAGACCAAGAACCTGTTGCGATGTCGTATCGTCTAAATGAACCAGAGGCGAGAGTTCCAGGGCAGAGAACAAAGAATGAACCAGAGGAGATTCGGAAGGTATCGTTGTTGGCAACTGATGAAGGAACGGCGGCACTAAATGTAACAGTTGTGGTTCCAGTTCCTCCGAGCTGTTTGATTGCAGTAATCGTTCTACGAAGTCCGATGTTTCCAGCAGTACCAGTTAGGAACTCAACCTCATCACCTACGATATTTCCGTTTAAGTTATGAGTAGCAGAGTTTACGGTAAAGGTTGTTGTTGAACCTCCCGTAGCAGTGTAGGTAGGAGACCAAGCGAGATGAACACCAGTAGCTCCAGCACCGAAAGTACCAGCGAGAGCACCTGACGGAAGAAGTTGCCAGTCATCATTCTTGTGGTCGTAGAGATAATGTACTGTTGCTGAGGCAACATACATCGAATACTGGCGACTAGCTGATGAGCCTGAAATTGTAAACATTCCGGCACCCGTTGTAGTGATTGCGGGTGTCATTGTTTGCCATTCCTTCCTATGTAAAATTGGGACGTTATTTTGACTTTCTGCCATAAAATTATGTTGTTACGTTACTAATATTTCCTAACTCTGGTAATAAGTTTGTCGACGCTACTGAAGTTATGTAAGCTGGTACACCTCCTAAGTTCGTGACGTTTGTTATTGCTGTACTCGCCACTGTTGCGGTCACTGTACCAGTCACAGCGGTCGATACGGATGCGATTGGTATAACCCTCAGTGCGGGAGCTCCAGCGTTAGACATGCTGGCTATAACATTGAGTCTAGATGTTAATTCTTGCAAGGTTTCAGTTAGAGAATACAGAGTCGTTTGAAGTTCGGTGGTTGCTGGCTGAACATCTACGTCATCATAGAAAATCTGCAGTTTGTCTGCGTTGTCCATGCTAGAGGTGTTGTAGGTGAGGGTGAGGATATTACCAGATACAGTTCCACCGAGTAGAGGATTGGCAAAGTTGTAGACTATAAGATTATCGGCTAGGTTAGTGATTAACAAGACTCCCTCCAATTCAATGGTTGTATAGTCACTAAACGTAACAGTTTTGGCACTGGCATTGAAGACATATCCTGAATTTGATATTAATTTCTTCATGAGTTTTTTCTTAGATATAATACCGCTGATAATAATAGATTTTCGTCATCTTTAAATAATCCTAGTGCTATATTACAACCATTACACAACAAACCTCTAACTTTCTTAGTTTCATGACAATGGTCAACAGCTAATTTCTTCAGTTTACCATTAATTGTTCCCTTTTCAGGTTTACGGCAAATGGCACAAAGACCTAGTTGCATATCATTTAATTTGGTGTAATTCTCCAAAGATATACCATATGTATTAACTAGAAAATTATTTTTTGATTTATCCTTATTTCTATCCCAATACTCTTTTCTTATTTTTTTTAGATGGTCAATGTTATCTAAAGTATACTTCTTTAGTCTTAATTTTTCCTGTAATCTCTGTTCAGGTGTCATATTAGCCCTCTTTTCTTTTTCTTTTTGTTTTATACAAGATTTACAATGACTCGTAATAATACCACTTCGTCTTTTATAGAAGTCATTTAGATTCTTACCTTTTTTACATTTGGTACAGTTTTTCATAATGCTACGGCATAAGCGATTGCTAATGACTCACTGATACCACTATCTCCTGTTGATCCTATAGGAGCGTAGAGAGAGTCGGCTACACTTCTAGTTATACCACCAGCAATATACGCATTTCCTGCCTTTGGAAGATTCTTTATGTGCTTTGCGTCTATCTGAAAATCAGCCTCAACAGGAAGTTCGTTTATTTTATTTACAAGTTCTTCTCCGGTTTCTTTTAGAGCCACCTCTTTTATGGTCTCAAATTTGTTCTCAGTAACAATAGGTATCTCTCTTACTACCTCTGTCTTTTCAATAACCCTATCAACAACTGGTACTTTTATACTCTTTGCGATATCGTTTTTGTCTTCTTGTGTGAGAACGTAGGAGTCTCCTTTATCTCCTTTTTCCTTTTTAGTTTCTTCGGCTATTTTTAGAACGTCATCTATTTTAGTAGTAAGATTAGACTCAAGTGTGTCTACTTTTTCTTCTACTCTTTTTAATTCAGACTCCAAAACCTCCTCTATCTTAGGGGAGTTTATTCGTTTCTCTAATTCTACTAGTAACTTCTCTACTTCCATTTAGTTTAGTATAACATTTTAATCAGCACTTGCATATTTTTAGTACTTGCGGTAAACTGGGGGGATGATAGATTTCATTCTAAATATCATAATAATTCTAGGTGTCTACGGATCGATAAGACTAATTAGTCAGTTAAAGTTTTAATAACACCCGCTGATATTCCAGCAAAAGACAATGCGCCAAAAAGTATATTTCTATTTCGTTTCCTCAAATCTGCCGCCTGTTCAGACGCAAACTCTCTCTGGTAAATATCCTCTTTTACAGCAGCTTTCTCTTGTTTAGCAACTTCCTCTACCTTTGTTAATTTAGCCTTCTTTTCTTCTATCGCAATTTTACTTGCTTCTTTTTCAGCAACTTTGGCTTCTTCTAATGCAACTTTTTCTGCAATAGCTTTTTTCTGAACGGCCGTTAAATTCTCCATTGCTTTTTTAGTACCAGTAGGCAACTTCTGCCCTAGTTGCGCCTCAAAATCCGCAATAAACTTTGCATTTTTTGCATCACCTGTTTCTGATGCTGCCTTCTTTAATATATTAGCCATCGTACCTGTCTTATACCCAGGGTCGAATGGTTTTACTTTTGAGGTAATCTCTCTTTGGAGTGGTTTCCATGTGCTCCAGAAATTATTAGCTCTATCAAGATTAATTCCTTTTTCACTTAATGTTTCTGTCAAAATACCCCTTGTTCTATTTACAGCCAAATCACCCTGTGTAAACACATTAGTGCCTTTAGAACCAGAAGAAGATACAGTAAGTTGTCTAACTCTGTCGTAAAACTCTTTAGCTGTTATCTCTTTACCGGGTTCAAGCCCTAGTCTTGCCTTTGGATTTAGCAATGGATCATTAATAAACTCATTATCAAGTTTTGCAATCAAATCATCAGAAGATAGTTTGATACCTTGTTTGTCTGGTGTAAAATCTTCATCAAACAACTTTCTAAATTCTTGAGAGTTTTTCTTATAGATTTCAACTGCCGGTTTTTTTAAACTATCAGCCTCAGCCACCGACACCTCATCAACCTTTTTCTTTAATGCCTGTGTCTCTTTTACAGAAGCATCTGCTTGTTGTTTTAATTGCGTATCAATCTGTTTCTGTGTTGCTTCTGATCTTGCTTTTATCTCTCCTACAGAGACATCTGTTTCCTTAGCAAGTTTTTCTATTTCAGCATTACGAGTAGATAAAGCAACATCGGTCTTGTTTTTCCAGTAGGCGACTCGTTCACTTGGAGTAAGTTTATACACAGCTTCTTCTGGTGTTGCTAGAATCTCATCCAATGTCTTAGGTTTTAAAACCCCTTTAGAAGATGCAGATGGCTTTGTCTCAACCATTGTCTTGTCAACAACTTGTTTACCTTTACTTATCAAGTCATCCAAATATGGTTTTGCATATTCAGGCAATTGAGCTTGGAGTTTTTCAATTACAGGTGTTCCATATTTAGCCACAGCCTTTTCTATGTAAGGCGCCGCAGCTCCAAGGCCAACAGAAAGAACCTTTGCACCTAGAGCGCTAACAATACCTGTCAAAACAACTTCTCCCGCTGATTTATCTTGCTCCATAGCAGAACCAACACCCAAAGCCGCTCCAGCAGATGTTACCCCTCCTAAACCAAGAGCTACAGTACTCACACCTCTACCTAACACATTTTCAACAGTTTCTTTGGACTGAGGTTTTAATTCACCTCCAGTAAATGGAAGTTTTTGTGGTGTTTCTAATGCCTGAGAAAGCGACTCATCTAAACTTTTTCCTGTTTTATTTCTTATGTATTCATCAACTTTGCCTTGAGATAAATAGTCGGCCGCTTTTAAACTACCTACTCCAACAGCCTGTCCAAATCGTGCACCCGAAGTAAGAATTGGATCCAAGAATGACCCTGTGGTCTTCTGAACAAAATTTCTAGTATCTGTGGCAGCTTCAGGTGCGGCATCTACCGAAGTAGTTGTGGTCGAAGGCACATCAAGAGATGTTGATGTTCTGTAATTATTTGCCTTAAACTTGCTTTTTAATTCTTGTAGTGTAGCCATATTATTGTTCTTCAAAATTATCTTCGCCTGTTTTTGTATATATCCTTCCACCAATTTCAACAGTTCCACCAATCTCTGTATTTTTCATTGCATCTTCAAAACGCATCTCAATAAGTTCAAGAACATTTGATGGAATTATTTTTGTTATATCAAGTCCAACAGGTGTTGCTTGTTCTATAAGCAATTGGGCTTCTGATATTGCAGAATCTTCATAACCACGGAGGAATGTATCCGCCACATCGACAAACTCTTTCAAGTCTTCTGCTGTAACACCAGCACCTCCTTGTTCGAGTTTTGTTTTAAAACCTTCAAGTCGTGACATTAAACTCAATCCATTTCCTGATCTTGCATATTCAGATTCGCGCACAACAGAAAGCGGATCCAATAGTTTTTGGAACGCAACAAGAACACCTTGTGATGCAGCGTTTATACTCTTACCAGAACCAGAAGATGCAAGTGCTTGTTTGTAAGAAGATCTGATATTTGCAATTTGAGGCGCCGCCTTCTTAAAGTTTCCAGCTCTAGTGTTAAAATTCGCAGCAAGTTTAAGCTCAGCATCAAACTTATCTTTTCCTTGAAATATAAAGTCTTCATTCACAGACTCAAGCTCTCTCCTTATTTTTTCAGTTGAAAGCGCTCTTTGTAAATCTGTACCATATACCCCAGCGACATCTATAACATCTTCTGGTGTTTTTGCTTTTTTTATTGCTGCAATGACTGATGCAGGAGCACCTCTTTCTTGAGCATTTTTTAATGCCGCAAGCATTGTTGATCCTAATAATTCTTTATCCTTCACCGTCTCATCATATTTCCTCTCATCCTTCCTCAATATCTCCTCATACGCTCTCTGCTCCTCCTTAGTAAAATCCTCCCTATTCTGTTCATAAAAATACTTCTTAGCCTCAAGCTGAAGTTTCATTCCACTTGTCTCGGCTTCTATCTTGGC
>JAULBU010017456.1:0-20543 GCA_032358235.1 Odonthalia washingtoniensis | reverse complement strand
ATAAATATAAATATAAATATAAATATAAATATAAATATAAATATAAATATAAATATAAATATAAATATAAATATAAACTTATTTCAATTTATGTAAGTTTATAATTGATTTTTCATTATAGAATGATACTTATTATGACGGCATCTTTATCTGGATTTTTAAATAGTTTATTGCTAGGTTCTTTAATTTTTGTTTTGCCTATCAGTTTGGCTCTTCTTTTTGTTCCTCACAAAAATAAAACTTTAAGCGATTAGTTATTTAACTTTATTCTTAAAGAACAACTGATAAACTATGTGATACTAAATTAGATAAATATAATTTATTATCTATAATTATTATTTTATATATTCATTAATACAAATAGAATCTGTATCGATTACACTATATCTTTATTTGAATGGTTGGCTCAAAAAAGAAATTTACTACCTAATAAGAAAATAAAAATATATAGTTTGAAGTTACATCAAAGTTTATGGATAAAATGCAATGAATGCAACCTTTTGATGTATCATAAAGTTTTAGAGTCTAACCGTAAATTTTTCCTGTGTGTACGCAACATTCTCCTACATCAAGTCAGAATAGAATAAAGTCTATTTTTGACGTTAATAGTTGGAATTCTATTGATCAGAACGTTTCTTCTACAGATCAGTTGTCGCAAGTAAGGTCATTAAACCCGTACACCTCAAATATTGCGTGGACCCTGAGTGGATCGCGTCCTTAATTTTACTTGGATTTTTAGAAGGTGTGTCTTTCTGTGACGCGCTGACGGACGATCTGTTACATCACTATTTGGACAAGAAGTATGAAAAGTCGAAGGAAGTTGTCACCGTTGACACCCTCTACAGCCTAGTCTCTAAGGAGTTGCGCATCAACATGTCCGATTCTGCCGCAAAGTCTCGCATTAGGAATTTATTTGTGGCCTAAAACTCGCTTTTGCGTCGGCATGGTCTCTCCTGTATCGTAAACGACAACCAGAAGGTTGCCGTATACCATGTCCTTCCGGCCATTCGATCTGAGTCCTTTTGGTCTCGTCTGCAGTCCGATTTCGATTTTTCCCATCATCATCTCCGCGAAGACTTCAAAGAATTGATGAAGGACACCATTCGTTTGTCCGAAGCATGGCAACTTGTCGACAATGACTCCCAGACGTTCTCCGGTGTGTTTTCACAGAACTCCCGCAAGAGTCTTGGTGGTAACAAGCTGGAAAATTACTATGCAGCATCAAAGTCTTCGGATAGATCCAGCAATAATTTACCAATCTGCCTTTGCGGTCCTCATAAGTCCAAAGGTTATAGCCATCTCCTTCGAGATTGTACCTCCTGTCCAGAAGACGAGGCGAGGCCCCTTCTTACGGTTCGAGCCAAGGAGAAGGCCAGAGACGGTCCCTCGCGGTCCACCAAGGGTCAAATGGTAGCCGCACATTAGTAGGCTGATTTATCGAAATCAGACGTCAAGAAGGTTACTGGTCGCATGATACCCAAGTACAGTCCATCTGATTCCTCTTCAGTGACGGTGATCCTTTTCGATGGAAAG
This sequence comes from Odonthalia washingtoniensis, assembly GCA_032358235.1. Lineage (NCBI taxonomy): Eukaryota > Rhodophyta > Florideophyceae > Ceramiales > Rhodomelaceae > Odonthalia > Odonthalia washingtoniensis. Next base: position 19,010 of record JAULBU010017456.1, on the reverse strand, counting down.
GAATCAGTAACCGCGAATGCACGCGCCGATGATGGAAGTGATGAGTCTGTTTTCTCGACCAAGTCGGCCTAAAATTCAGTCCTCAACGGTATTGCAAAAATGTCAAGGATTTCCCCAAAGTCTCTCCAAGTGGCCCTTCAGAACGGTGAAGACGCACAGAATTTTTCTTTCGCGCGAGCTTTGACGACGCTGTGTACTGTGCATAATTTGGCTGCGGGTCCATTAGTTTTGGTCCACGTGTCCTATTTGGTCGCGGACGCAGACCTTGCTGTTAAAGATTTACTCATTGTCTTTCCGGTCTTACAGAATTTAGACGTCTAAACAAAGTCCCTATTGGAACGACACCGTGACCTATTGGACGGTGCCGACTGTTATTCGATTCGGGCAGCGACCGAGGGTGCCCGTTGTGGTCAAGAAAGCCGTCTCATGATCGCCCGCCTTAACCGTCTCCCTAATGAAAGTTCGGATTCGGTCCATTCATTGGACAAAGAACGCCTGCGTGTGGTTTATTTCCAAGTTCGCAAGGAACACGATCCATTTCCGAATTCGTCTCTCGTTGATCCTATTGATTATTCTAAGTCAGATGAGTTCCAGGCCGCTATCGAGAAAATGATCCAAGTTGCGGTCGATAACAAGATTCCCCATGACAGTCTGCCTGAATTGAAGAAATTTGTGTATGGCCATGTGGAAATTTCTCGGACTTCATTTTCGTTGGACCCCGGAAAAAATCACCTCCTCGAGATTGACCTGGTCCCGGACGCAAATCCTGTTCATATTCGACTTCGCAATTACTCCAAGTAGTAGCGCGAAATTTTGTCCGAGATGGTCAACAATGTTTCTTGTGGGATGGCATACCCCAATCCGTCGTTCGCATGAGCCTCTGTACCTTTTCTTGTGCCCAAACAAGGTCCAGAAAAGTTTCGATTTACAGTCGACCTCTGCCCTGTTAATCGATTCACTGTCAAGTATCAGTATCCGATGTCTAACATTGAAATGGAGCTGGCCAAATTGGCCTCATCGATGTACTTTTCCACCTTTGACATCAGTCACGGTTACTGGCACTTTACCCTTGAGCGATCGTCTCAGGCTTCACAGTCTCTCATTACACCCGATACAGTTTTTCTCCGACTTGTGTCCTTCATGGCCCGACCAATGCAGTCATGTTTTTACAATCAACCATTTCGGCCAACGTCCCGGCTGATCTTCGCCTATTCCTCCTTCTCTGGCTGGACGACATCCTGCTTCACTCAAAGACCATTTAGAACCACTCACATGCAACGCGAATAATGTTTAGCTTCTGTCAGTTTTTCTACTTGGAGCTACACCCGGCCAAGTGTGTCCTATTGTATGGTGTCATTCGCTGATGTGGTCGTTTGATTTCTTCGGACGGTACTCGTTTTGAGCCTTCGCGGGCTGAATCCTTGCAGAAGATTGAGCTTCCGACCACATGGCCCCACCTGCAACACTTTTTCTGTTCTCTACAGTGGATGCTCAGTACCATTCCAACCTTTTCCGAGCTCATTCGTCCATTGTCCAATTTACTTGGCTTGGTCTATTTAAAATCGGGAAAGAGCACCAAAACCGCTGTCGGTCGTGCCATACTGTCCAATCTTGGATAGGGATCGGCCAAAATGGACAGTTTCAAGAGATGAAAATCCGAATTGGAACAGCAAGTCACACTAGCGCATCGCGACAACACTAAGCGACTGTGTGTTCACACGGATTCTTCTGACCTCTTTTGGTCTGGTATGGTCACGAAAGTTCCTCATGAAGACCTTGGTCATATCAACCAACGTCATCAACCTTTGGCCTTTTTATCAGGTCATTTTTCTGGTCCTCAATTCGGATGGTCTACTCTCAAAAAAAGCGTTCGCCAATATGGCCACAGTTGAGCTCATGCACTGGATTTTGGCGACGACGGACGGTTTTGACATAATTACGGACCATCTTAACTTCATATTTTTGTTCGAACCTTTGAAGGTCGTCCCCTGTTTATCGTAGACACCTCTACGAAAGGTCCTTCGATGGGCAGTTCATCTCAGTGCGTACAACTATACATGTGTCCATATCAAAAGCATTGATAATGTCTGGGCTGAGCTTCTTGCTCGTTGGTCTGTTCCGGCCGGAATTCGTTTTATCATCTCATTTCTAATCTTACCTTCGTCATTCGCGGCCGATTTTGAATGGCCCTTGTTAGTGTACATCTAACTTCAACAGTCCAAGTACTCGGACACTCATCGAAATAATTTGGTCTTGTGCGATGGTCTTTTTGAGAATCCTGGCGGTGCAGTTTGGATTCCAGGTGCCTTCGATAAATTGCAGCTACGTCTGTGTATCATCTTCTACATGGATCCTAGCGGTCAGCGAGGTGCGCCATCCACCGAGTCTACATTCCGCCAGAATGTTTTTGGTCAATTATGACAGCCTACATTCGGACCTTCGTACTCTCGTGCATCCATTGTCTATCGACGACTGGAGGGAAGAGGGTCCCGCGTCCTTTTGGTCCTGCATTCCATGGGACGGACGCTAACGCTCTTTTGTAATTGACTATATCGAGATTTCCCCAAGTCACAGCTGGAAGACAGGTATATTATCATGCTGAGCGACAACCATCCAGACTATAAATGGCTTTTTTCTTCCGAGATATTTCTGCTGAGAACGCTGAAAGGGATTTTATCAACCGGGCTGCAGAATTTGGTGTTCCCAAAATGTTAATTTCCGATGGGCCTACTCATTTCAAAAACGATACAGTCCGCCTGATATCTAAATCCCTCAAGGTCCCACATCAATTCTGTCTTCCTTATTCAACTTCTTCAAATGGCGCTGTCGATCGTCTAGGTAAGGAATTTATTCGTGTCCTTCTTTCGGTCTGTTCTAAATTACAGATTCGTCCCGAAGAGTGGCTGGATCTCCTGTCTTTGAAACAGAGTGCGCTTAATTTTTCCCCTTCACTCGCAACGTGGAAACGTTTCACTTTTGACAGCAATTACGGGCATGAAGCCTACTCCTCCGATTACAACCATTATTCAGTCTGTCACATCCTCAACTGTCCCTCTGTCAGATGTACTGCGCGAACGCTGTATCAAAATTTCAACGCCACAGTCCAAAATGGTCGATCTCCATCACGTTGTGCAAGACTCAGTCCAATCCGGACATGGTAGAAGTCGAAAGGAGGCTTTGAGGGGCATCTTACTCAACTTTATGGAAGGTGAATTTGTCCTCGTGGCCCGCGACGATTTTACGGCTGGTGAGAAGCTATGTATTCGTTGAGGATGTCCCCGTCGGTTCATGAAGGCTTGGAGTAATTTTGTGTGTCAAGTTGAAGACCGCCGTAATGGACTGACTGAAGACCTCCATGTGTCTTGTCTGAAATTTTATCATGTCCTGTCACTGTATTCTGAGACTGTTATGTCCCATGTGGTTTCGTCCTGGACTGGTATGCTTGTACAGAGTTTGATTCGTGTCATGGAGTCCGATGAAGTTCTGACGGTACAAGTCCGTTGGAAAGGACTTCCAGAATCAGAAGACACACTCGAGTCCATCAAGAAGGTATACGAGGATGTTCCCCAGTTGTTCGAAAGTTTTTATACTGAAAGAAAACTCCGAAATGTGTGTTCTCGCAAGCCCGCCGTGCACTTTCCATTTGAAGAAGGGGAGTGTAACGGATTGCCCCTTCCTCCATTTGGCAGTCCATAATTGGTCTACTCAATTTTTCAATCTCGCATTGTTTTATTTTTTATCCTTGCTGTCCTCAAGGGCCTTTGGATATTACAGTCTGTAATTTAATAACGGCCTGTAATTCTCCGGCCGGCGCTGTCCACTGCCGGCCGTCCTAACATTTTCCCTTTATAAGTTCTTTCCGATCGTCGGCCTCAGTAAACCCGTTCCAGAAGGGCCTTTATTTTACCTCCTGAACTACAAGGACGTATTTCGTCACAGCTCTTTACAAACATAGTAAAGCATCGTTACATTATTTTATTATACTTACTACACCAAAAACTGGTGATGTTACAGCTAGTTTTTCTATATTGGGAGATGTCACTATAGTGAAACCTCGAGCGTTAATAGCTTTTTCTGGTAGAAGAGTAATTGAACAAACTACGAAAGAGGATCTTCCCGATGGTTTTCAAACATCAGAGTATTTATTTAATCATGGGTTTATTGATATAGTTGTGCCTAGAACTGAATTGCGCTCGCAATTAGATAAACTTTTGTCATTATAATTTGATCATTTTCATTAATTTTAAATATATTTTTTATTCAATATTATAATATGTATATATATTATCTTAAGAGTCAGAAGTCTTGAATACATTTAGTTCTTTTATTAAGTGTTACTGAAACGTTTAAATTTTTACTGTATAATTAAAGTTGCAAATTTGATATTAAATTATAAATCAAATTAATAGTACAAACCTTTCATTATTTTATGATAAATGAGTTAATTATGATTAGGAACAAGATTAACTTATTATTGTGCTTGATAGAACTTAGCTTATCATGTAATGTATTCATTGTATCAACAAATGAAACAGAACTAGATGAGGCTGCTAGAACAGTTACATTGAACAGTTCAAGTAAAACTACTACTTTAACTTTAGAATAGGTTAAAATAGGCAAGCGTTCATTTAATAACTCTTGTGCTCAATGTCATAATTGTGGGATTACTAAAACTAAAACTAATATTGGTTTAGATCCAGAGTCTCTAAGTTTAGCCACTCCTGCTAGAGATAATATTGTCAATCTAATTGACTATATCTCTTCAAAAATTATATCTATTAATGTTAAATCAAGTACAATCTTTTCCAAGTCCTCATCTTCAAATAATGATATATTCAAATTACATGTTTTATGAAATGATGAGGATGATGGAAAAGAGGAAGCTGATGCCTAAAATGATCATCGGATACCATATATGGAGAAATATGGAATAATGAAACAGATTAGTGTACTCTATTTTTCAAAGGATATTCTATTTGAATAGGATTATATGTATGATGGAGATGACAGGAAAACGGGCAGTAAATATGAAGAAAAATACGATAATTATGATGACGATGATACATACGATCGTGATTATGATCAGTCGACCAAGAGGATCTATGGAATGTTTACGGATGAAGGCGGAAGAAAATGAGGAGGAGGATGAAGGAGAAAGAAGTTAGGAGATGATATGTAGAGAAATTACCCGAAGCGACATATAGGAAGTACTATATGGGCTGCATGGGCAGCTGAGAAAGTATAGCAGGAGCGTCGACCTGGAACTTCTATATTTAAATTCCTTGGCACCTTGAAGGTTTCAAAGAATGGGCTTAAGAACTAAATAAATTGTTTGAAAACAACATGTACGTGTTACGAAAATCCAATGCAGGTATCTTTGTGTCAAAAAATGGGACGGTGAGCAATTTTTGGTGAATATATTAAATAGGCGATTCTTGCCAATTAAAATTGGACTATTAGAACTTGAAAGGGAGTATGTTAGTCTAGTTGAGAAAGTTGAAGAAGCGAAAAAGCAAGAAATTATCATATCTGGTTCTTGTTTGAATGCATGCGTAAAATGATTGACGGGTACAAAATTCATATGTCGTGGATAGATCTATTGGAGACAAATAGAAACAGATGTCATAATAGAGACGGCTAAGTTGGCAGAAATGAACAGAAGGTACAGAGAGAGCAAAAAATGGACGGAGAAGAAAGTAGTTTGTATCTTTATAGGAGCTGAGGGGCTCATATCTGGTCTGCACATTAAAAGAAGACATGAAATAAGAGTAATAGTAGTACTTATTGGACGATTCTAGGAAAGAACGATGGAAATTTGGCATGTTACACGTGGAAAGGGACGTGTGAAACGTCGTGTTTTATTCTGAGTATCAGTCTGGGAAACCATTTCTCAACATTTTGGAACTACAACAATATTATCTCCACGAGCTGCTGTTGTGGGACAATTTAAGGAATGTTTTTATCCTGAACTGTATGGCTTAATTGGCACATTTCGTACAGTCTTCATTTATCATCATTGCAACCGTCATTAGGCCTGGAGAATGTAATCCTGATCTGTAGTGATATACTGATATAAAAAATAAATATGTAACCAATGAAAATGGACTCTGGAGATCAACGGTACTTTTCATTTCTCTCTGTCAGTCTTAGTTTAGGTATCAATTTTCTTGAAGAACTATCAATATCAGTAGAATGGAGTAGTCACCAACGATTCAATCACGTAATGGCAATGGTTCTGTAAAAGAAAGGACAGGTCCCGGAATTTTGACACGGTATAATAAGCTAGGGGGCAGGAAAGCCCACCCAAGTATGGACTGGTTCGTAATACCACACCGTGCAGAATATTGAAAAGGTCCATGGATATTTCCGTAGCAATACTGGATGGAAAAGTTTCCAAAAATTCTATCAAAGAATACTTGCAATAATTTGTGACGATGTCTTTGATGCGGTACCATTCAGGTTGCAGGTAGGATCCCTAAGTGCGTGCAAGGAAATAACCGAAGAATTTATTAAGATGTGACGCAAAGGAGAATGACGAGACAATTGGGAGACTGTCCATATTCACTTCTTCGAAACGACTAATTATTATGATATCATTCAATAAAATATATGTTTCTATTAAAGTTATGAACGCGTATAGAAACAGGTTACAGACGTAAAAATGTAGAATTTTTCCAATAAAATGATTAATGTAGTTTTTAATCGACTCGTAAACTTTTTATGTACTTCATTTTATTTATAGTTTCCAAGTGCATTGACTTTTCGTCAATGTCCAGAATTGCAATCTGTAGTTTCACGTATTTCTAGCGACAGCACTACAGGACGACGACAAAGTACAAAATTATTTGTAATACTTTTATCCTAGTAAAATGTGCAAATACATGCCACATTTATAAATGTATAATATTAGTACGTTTTACAATACATACTACATAAAATTTACAATTGGTACTGTGTGCCATTGGTATTAAAGATACATGTGATAACCATATACTGTTGAGATTTTTACCGAATCATAAGCAGATGTCTCTACAAAACACTTGTTTTTGGTGGATATATCTGGGCACGGTTTCGAACTGTTCCAAGGTGAGTCACTAAAAACAATGAACATGCATATTCCTGTAAATATTTCCCCAGGATGTTTACCAGTGAAACTATCTTGATATCATTGTACTCTAAAATTTCATCTGGAATACAGAAAATCGTGATGTTATTGATGTAACCTGCAATATTGTTAATATAGATTTATTTCTCCATATTCTTCTCTATTTCAGATGAATATGGAGAATTAAGTCAATATTAATAATATGCATTGCTGCATGTAGAACGTACCGAATAATGTATATCGTTTCTGATAAATTCATTACTTTATATTTCCATGAACCACACATCCATTAATGATACATGGAAAGGCAGGATCAACTATGTCATATTTCAAATTAAAGAACCATGAACCAGTTACAGTGTTCGTTTCTACTCTTCAGTTTATAGTAAGGTATGATGTTTGAACATACATCACGTTTGAAATTATTTCCTTTGAACATGTATGGTTTTATAACATCACTTGATGTTCATATCAAAATAGGGCTTATAGTGTTGCCTTGGCGATGTAGGAATGTATCGAAAAAGTAGTACATATTCGTTATGAAGCAGGTTCGAAACATATAACTAGATAGTATATCCATGTTAGGACGTGAATAAGTATAATAATTTAGGGAAAATGCCAACTTTTCAATGTACTAACCGAAGTTGTACGAAATGCTTTATAAAGGAGATTAAAAAGAAAAGACATAAGCGATCTTGTATGTACTCCGTAACAAGTAATATAACAAAACGCAGAGTGAAAAATTTGCACGAAACGGACAATTTTAATCGCAGATCTGTAGGTAGAGGTGCAATAAGTCATGGTGAAGATAAATCCGTGCCCAACATACCAGATAGTCTGGATGGCTTATGTGCAATGAATATTGTACAATAATTTAGGGATTCAATTCAAGAAAATGGGTCCACTTAAAACAACTACATTGAACTCGATGAACAACAATATAAATATAATTTAAGTACTACGTCAGAGAACATTATTTGTGTTGAGAAATGCGCCAACGTGGAGAGGAACGTAATGTTGGAAGGCCAAACACCGCCGAAGGTGGAAGCCCGTGGCAGTGCGAAAAATGTGGGTGCTTACAGTGTTAGCAACTACTTACAGTGTGCTGTATTTACTGTAAGATATGGGTGTATGTTGAATTGATTGATTCTACTGTACTGAGTTTATGTTGATTGAATTAACACTAGTGAACTCCACGGTGAGACGTAGCTAGATGTCAAATTTATATAAATAGGACAACAATAGATTGTTGACAAAAATAAATAAATACAATTACCTTTTTCCATACGACTTACAATATGGTTCATAGATGTTATTGGTGTGAAGTACGGGCCCATGTTTTCTCTTTGCTTTGTGATTATAGTTTTAACATGAAATTATTCCGCGACAAACTGTCTACACTGAATATGTGCGGAGAAATGTACAACAATTATATCGACAAGAATTTAAAAGACGATGGGTTCACCACAGTGAAAATTCCAAGTACAGGCAATTTGGAAATTGGAAAATCTTACATTTATTTAAATAATATTGTTGATGTACTACGCAATCAATTTAGCTTAGCTCCCGAGAATGATGTAAACTTTCCTCCACTAACACCTATTAGCGACAGGATTTCACACCAAAAGGAAACAAAACCGACACAAGTTTCATATAACAGAGTAAAGGAAGGTATATTAGTTGTACAGAATGACAACAGAACAGGTCGAACAAAGGATGTTAACTTTTTTGCAGGTTTCATACAGATATATACAGACCAAACTGCTACATCGTTGAAAACAAACTCATTAGTCGCATATCCAATACACGTAACGTTACTTTAATTTTCAGATAAGTTTCGTGTTTCGTTTGTATAATATCGATCATGGCCATACGTTGATTCGTTCCCTCCCAGTTGGTTTCCATAAAATGGATTCAAAAGACAACGAAGACTGCGAGATTGACTGGAAAGATATGCATTGCCCTGTACAGCTTACAGAATACATCTCATTAACATTTTCTACAGCAGGTCGCGATAAAAAATGATCTCGATTCATCAAGCTATGACCATGGCCCTAAAACCATTGTTAGACAAATGAATTGCGGGATTTACAGTAGTACACTGGAAATTTTTCGATGGAACCTATTACAATTAATCTACTAGTATTTCTGCTATATCCTGGAAGCCAAAGTTATGTCTGGTGGTCGATAAATTGCGGAAACTCAGGCATAATTCTGATTCACAACAACGCATTCAATATGAACAATCATGAACCATGACGAACTCGCAACCTCATCTCGTCCGGGACGGAGAATTCCTAAAATTTCAACAACTCCATTCTGTTTTAACAGAAGATGTATCCACCATAGGATTCATATCGAAAAAGTGACCACATTTTTCAAAATGTTCACACACCGATGGACTTAAAATTTTCATTTCTCTTGTTAGAAATATTGTTGGAAAGGGAAGTCAGTTGCCATGGGATACGTAAATTTCATTGGAATTAGTGAAAACTGGTTTTATATACGGTGGTTATACTCCGACACTAAATGACTATGATGGAATCAGAAATGTCGTCAGATATAAATTCCTCTCAATGACCAACAGAAACAGATGGTGTTCTCCGCGACAGAATTTGGATCAGTTAAGAAGAAACGAAATAGTTTTGTATTAATCAATGGTTCTGAAAACTGTAACGAACAATTTAACTTTGCAAAAGTTTTACTAATATTCCATCAAAAATAACCATCGACAATCTTTATTGAAAAATATGAATTTGTGCAGTATTTGGGATGTACTAACCACTGAACGGTGTTGACTGACGACTAGTTGAATTGTGTGTGTCTCCGATGGGCCACTGAAGATAAAATCGATTATACCTTGAAATATATTGAAGAAAATCATAAAAAAGAAATTATTGAAACTGGAGGATAGTGCTACATCGTACAATTCGACACAATAGCCTCATTAGTCAAAGTTTTTTGCTCCAATGTTGAACTTAAAACATTTACGGAAGAACTACCCTGGCCTTACCATCGTTTCTATATTACCCGTTTCTACAGACAAACAACTGGATTCCCAAATGAAAATTCAACGTCTTAGATATAACCGCGAAGAAAATACTTCTTCTATATCTAACAAATCGAAAAAATCCAGTAAAATTGAATAATTTCATCCATTACACATATTGAAATAAATGAAAACATAAAAAGAAATAATGCTGCAAGTTATGTGTCCTAATATCCCTTTGGATATTAAGAAACAGTATGATCCTCAATATAATACGCCTTCTTGAGCTGCTTAACTTTTGTCTAGTTGTTCACTATATAGGCTAAGCCGCAATCGTGAATAATGCCGAAATCAATTCCAATATAAAGTTAAAACCATTCCGCTCGAAAGTAAATAAAATGGTACAGTGGACTTGGGTACGCTACAATCATGGTAGCTTCACGTTCCATACCCATTACTTCCCCTTTCTAATTTCCTTCGATAAATTGCGGTATCTTCAATTCTTCCCCATGACATTCATACACACAATTTATTATAAAAATAATTAGTTGTTCAGAAGTCAGTTTCAAGTTGGAACCATAAAGAATGTTGAACTCATTCTGTCATCCAAAACCGCATTTCAACTGAACTGTGAGCAGCTCAATATGGGTTAAAATCCAAGAATATAACCTCGCAATACCTAATATTGTACCATCATAATCTGTTTTTGGAATGTAACCGAGAAATGTATGCAAGATGGATAGACTAGGTGCATTTTTAAACAAATTCAAGCAATTTTTGTCAAAATCATCTTGAAAGCCACCAGTTCTCGGTAATCTATGAAAACGTTCGTCATCACTATTTTCTGTTTCTATTCTGTTTACTTCGATGTCAAGGACACCTTCTGTCTCCTCAACAATTCGAAACAGGCCATTTTCAACTAATCCATCTTTGTAGTGCTCCAATATGCCCATGTATTTCAAATTTTTTACATTTATATGTAATACATTTCCTTTTTTAACTTCAATTTTAATTTACTCCTTTCAGAAGCTCTTGTTTATTTCAAATTGTATCTTGAAAGAAGGCATGTGTAACCCAGTTGTCTTAGAATTGATCTTCCACCATACGTTTCCTAAAACTGCATGTATGAGAAAGGACCTTCCTTGCACTACTTGTACACATAGCAATATTTCTAATCACTTCAACAGAATCATTTCTGCTCTTATTAGTGGCGAGCATTTCCATGGTTTGGTCATCTTTTAGGTTCTGTATCAAGATATATCGTAGTATATCGTTTTCGTCCTTCATGAACGGTATATATGCACTGTTGGTACACCAACGCCGAGTAAAAGGGGCAGGTACAAAAATGGTTCCACTTTCCCTTGATATACCATTTTCGGTAACAACAGCCGCGCGATTTGTTCAGTTCTTTCCAATTTTTCCAGGAACGTTACTATCTCAGATGATTCTGCAATAACGCATTGTTGTAACAACTTATCAGCACCATACGCTGGGCTCAGATACTTCTTAGGGATGGCTCTCGCCATTTCGTCAGATTGATTTCCACGTCCTTTCTTTCCATTAATTTAGAGTGGTTATTCCTTGTAGCCGAAATTTGTCAAACTCTTATGTGTCTCTACCACTTCCTCTTATGCTGCTGATTCCTGTTCTTGTTAAAACTATACCATGTGCTCCACCTGCTCCAAATAATCGAAGGCTAATCAGTTGTCGTTTACTGGCTGGAAAGTGGCCCATTATTTCGGCTCCCCTGCTTCCATCACTTCTGCTTCTTTTCAACTCTGGCCTTTCCACTGGCAGGTTTTTAGAATGATTGGTAAGTTTTGTCATTGCTATTGACTCATTTGGTTTCAATCGACCATGTGGTAGTATCATATGAATAACTTGCTTCGAAACGAAATTGTGATAGTAACGAAAATTTCGGAACCATAGGAACTATTTATATTTAGTTTCAATACCGTAGAATGGTTTCAATTTCAATTTGACAGTTTGATCAACATTTTTGGATCTGAACTCGTAACGGTGCGAATATAAAAGTTTTCCTCCTTAAATCTCCCTGTGTTACAAACTTCCATAATATGATAAAATTTTAATAAAAGTTGGACAATATTAGGATCAATTTTATTTAATTTTCAACGAAAATCTCATACATATTATTTTCTGAAACAGTATAAAAAAAATGTATGCGAAAATTACATCTGGAATTAAAAAAATGCCTAACATTAACTTTTTAATTTGGCATATGCTTTTTGTGAAAAATTAAAAAGTTAATTTTTGATAATTTTTAAATTCCAGATTTGGCATACAGAAAAAAATTATTTATTTCCGTACCACCTTCAGGAATGTTACGCTATTTTAGTACATACATATGCAGATATCTATATAGAAGAAGGTGAAAATCCATTTATATGTGTATATACGCATATATGTATATATGCATATATGTATATATGCATATATGTATATATGTATATATGTATATATGTATATATGTATATATGTATATATGTATATATGCATATATGTATATATGTATATATGTATATATGTATATATTTATATATGTATATATGTATATATGTATATATGTATATATGCATACATAAATATTAGCATATATATACATATATACATATTACGTATACATATGTTATATTCAAAATTTCAGAATGTCCCAGACATATATTCATACCTTAATGATATTGACAGGCTATTAATATCTTCAAAATATGAATATATGTAGAAACTGATATACTATGTGATACATATGATCTAGTACATCATATGTATTACATACGTGTATTTATAAATTAATACTTATATGGTGTAGACATGTACACATTGAAAGGTATAAATAAATTTATAATTAAACATATGCCTATATACTACAATTATATGCCATCTTACAAAGACATCAATTCATAGCTGATCAAGCTACCTAAGAAATTGCATTTATTATTTTACCAACACTGACAACATCATATACTTTGGCACCACTTCAACCAAATATGAAAACAAAACATGAAAACACTAGAAACATAAAAGCAATGAACGTAATAGAGAAAAATAGAACCCAGAGAAATTATCCTCGGGGAATGACATTCAGATCAGAAAAACAGGCTCAGAACCTCCTACGGGTTTTATTACCAAACTGTCATTACTGGTGGACCCATTATCTGAATCACAATTATCACTTCCGTGGGAATTGTCTTGAGAGATACTTCTTGAAGGTGGTTCTTTTTCATCTTTCCTGAAACTTCCATCATAAGAATAATACACAGAATCCTTCATCTGTATGTCATCTGGAATCTAGTACATATGTTACCTAAGTGCATGTTTTCTTCCCCATACAACGCCAGCATGTTGAAAGTACCCATACTCCACAAAAACGGAGTACGAAGGGATAGTTGTTTCTTTCATGACCAGTCCAGATGATAATATCTTCCTTGCTTCCTATTCATACTGAATGTAATGATGAGAACCTGGAGTTTTCCAAAGAGATGTTTATTGTTGAGAAGTTGCAATAAAAAAAAACCCGGGGGAACCTTGAACTAGGACAGGAACGTCATTTTGACCAGCCTGGTCAGAACAGGTTTTCCAGTTAGTAGGAACCGCCGGCCACTATTAGGGAATGAGGACGGCCACTGTCTTCTGTTGTCCAACTACAGAAGACTTGCAATCCAAGCTAGCCAAACATCCAGTGCAGCTCTTCTATTGGTATTCCATACCTTTTCTTTTGACTTTTCAAAACGATTGTCCCATAACACCCTTGGGGAAGAATAGCGAACTAAAACATTGTTTCGATCTTCTTCATCTAATACCAATTCCCCTTTGTTCACGATTGGGGACCAACGTGTTTGGTTCTCCTCTTTTTTATGATATTCCTCCCCATTAAATGTTCCGTACGTAGCGTTAGAGAGATCTTGTAAAGGTTGTTTCGGGTAATTAGAAGGTATCATAAGACTACTCATAATCCCTGACGGAAAATTCCTGCACGAATCCACCATGCCTTCGAAAATTCATTATCATTGCTTCATCACTTTCCTACTCTTCGGCTTGACGTAAGAAGCTGCCGGCCCTCCATCTATAAACTTGAGAGAATAATTCCAATTATATTTCACATTAACATCACATGCGAAACCAAGATCCGTTAACTTATTGTGGTTGCTTCGTAACCATACCAATTGTCAGATAAACATCATATCTTCCATGTCGAGGTAAATCTTTGAGCGAAGGCCACAAGAGACATAAATTGATTACAAAACTGGTGTAGGATCAGACTCGTGAACCACAATATCATTTCCAGAAGCATCATACCGCATGTTTAAAAGAATGGCTTCCACTTTATCATCACAGTGTGCAGGTGGTAGTTTCGTATGTAGAAGTTGATCCTCTCGGATCGTCACTTGTTACGTTTTCTCCACAATTCCAATTTTTTCCTCGTACTCGAAAGGTATTGCAGTTCGTACAGCATCATAAAACTTGGTATGGTCATCTTTCGAAGTATACTCATCATCTGATGCAATGTTTCTGTCATTTATTTAAACTATAGAAACCGTTTGACACACCTTTCCATGTCTTCCCTTAGGTACCTTCTATTTTGTACGACTCCTCTTCGCAGATTTCTTCGTTCTTTCCAATTATTCCTCACCACTGTCCAATAATTCAATTGAATGTTGATGTTTTGTGCTTCTCTTGTAGCACATCTTGTTCTCGGTAACGAAGTGGTCTGCGTAGGTGTTTTTGGCCTTTCTACGTAAGATACTCTTCTCCTTTCCACCGAGCGCTGTATTGGATGAAAGTGCGTTCAAACCTTTTTCCTTAGACTTTCTGTCTTCCATTCCATTGCAGTCATGAATGCGCGGAGTGTGTGACGAACATGGCCTTGTTCATATTCTAAATATTTCATTACATTCAAGAAAGATCTGCGAATTGATATTTCCATTGTTGGAGTGTTGCAAATCTACACATCCAATAGTCCGTCGAAGTCGGAAGGGACATCTTATATTTATGTTCACATCCATTCATGATTGACTGGTGTCCTTTGTGAAGCATCTAGATCAACATTATTGCATTGCCATAAAAGAATCTTGAATTCAATTTTCCTCTGTTCTTGCTCAAGTACCACTCTCCAAGAGCCCTTAACATAAACACTACATCCTACACGGTCGCTTTAAAGAGGATTAAAGAGCCAAAAAACGATACCCCTCCGAGACCATTTCCAACATCACTGATGAATCAGCCTTTGGTGCGTTACTCAGTCATCATTTACTCCACCAAAGCAAACAAGACAAGGTATTCATAGAACAGTTTTTGAACACGCGCACAACGAAATCCAGTGTTGAGTTTCTTCCAATCCAGAAAGTTGGATGCTAACATATCTTCGGCAATGTCTACATTCTGGGCTTCTAGGTAACGGACACCGTATTAGTGTTTAAATGTTGTACCATACTGTATCGTACTGCTCGTAAAGTTTCGAGAGGAGACGTATTTCCTGTTCTTTTCTCTTGAGAGGTTGCTGAAATGACTTAACTTGATAATTTACGAGGAAGATAGATCATTCTTGTCATCTCCGGAACGGTTGATTAAAATGGCTCGAAGTGGTTGCCGAGACCATGATAATTTTGAACCGTCTACCTTCTTTGAAAATTCCGTAATATATGCTACACGATGACAACCATCGACAATTAGAACAGTTCTAGTCGCCTTTAACGAATCACACCCATTTCTACTATCAACAGTACAAATGTCTTGGAGAAATGTGCCTGGATCAGTATCGAAAGGACAGGTCACACTAAACACACCATGGACGTAATGAAATTCATTGGTTTCAAGCTCTTCCACAACACTGCCTTGTGAGCCTCGTCAATATTTCGGAGAGGATTTTGAACATTGTGAATTTGGTTGATGTTCACAAACATCTCCTGATATGTGTACTTAGTGAGGCTGAACTTATGGTAACTTATCTTTTTCCCTGAATCATCTTTGTCATCATTTTCAAGTAGTGATGTTTCGGTTGCTTGACCTTTGCAAAGTGATACACTGTTTCGAATATAGAGACTACCAGTACTATTCTTTGAAGATGAACCAGCCTGACTTGGTGTTTTGGAGCGTGTTGATATGGATGTTGCTGGCAAGGGCTGGTCATCATTGTTCACAATTTCAATTCTATTTCAAGGATAGAAGCTTACAAACTTTAGGCCTTCCAAGTTAAGAAACCTCAAGTTTGTAAGATTCTATCCTTGGGATAGAACATCTGGTAATTAGCACCGAAGACGTGAACCGTCGTAGATGGTCCTTCCTACGGGTCCGTTGACTTATAAATTGATGCATAAACGTATCATATATCACAAATAATAAAAATAATAATATCGTGTATACCATAATTGGTATAATTATATTGCAATGTGTATTGCTATTATTCAATATATCATTCCCATATGCCATCAAATCATTCGTACATATAACAGACATGTACATCAGAAAACGCAATAACCATCTACTTTCTCATTCATGAAATGGATGAGAAATGGATAGACGATTGCATACTGTATATTAATGCAGTAATTTAGTGTACATATACTCAAACATTCAACACATGAATGTAAAAGTCAATATGACTTGCATTACAAACTACATTTTTCGCAGTATTATATGCGTATTCATTTAATGTCTCATACACAATGTGTAGTTACGAGCCTAGATTAAATAGACAAAAATGTCCTGTGTATGGAAGAAAATTTCGATGATACATTCGTGTAAGTTTGCAAAAAATAAATGTTGACCAGGACTCTTTCTTCCATTTATTCTCCGCCGTCCGCAAGTAAATTTATATGCCTCATACATTAAAACATACAGTATTTGTATGCCAAAGTTAATGCCCCATATTTTTTATCTTTAAATTGTATAGATTTTTCCTTCAGTTACCATCCGTAACCATGAAAACACTTTACTTTTCTGTATGTGACCTACACGGACGCACAGAACTCGCATGGCCTAGTAGATGTCACATCCACCCCAAAACCACGCCTTTTGAATGTAGGCTTTCAATTCCGGAAACGCTGAACACAGACATTGTTGATTACATGTATACATTAAAAGGTATATATAACTTTTTAATTGAACATAAAGCTATATACTACAAGTATACATACGTATATATATAGCATATATAGGTAAAAAATATATACTTACTATTTATATATATATAGGTAAATGAAATGAAACAGTTACATACACTACATATAACTTTGTAGATAGTATTTTGTTTAGAAAATATTATTATACATAACGAAAAGATAATTTAAATGAATAATGCGAAGAGGAATGGATATTTAAATTATACCAACATTTCTATCTAGAATTGAGGCATACACTAAAATTGAATTATTTCAAATAGTTTGACATTCCGAAACGAGTAACGGAAGTTCCGTTACACGTTCGTGAATGTCACACTATTTCAGTTACATTACATATCATCGCACGAGAACACAAAACAGTGCATAAATTTTAAAGTAATGAATCACACTCAATGCGAAAGTCATATAATTATCACAATTTCACGTAATAAGAAGTGTTCTCGCCATTCAAATTATCAAGTGCAACTACTATTAATCACGTTATACAGATCTAATTCTCATATAGTTTAAAAATTTCGTTCTCTATCGACTCTCACCTTTTTCACTTTTCGATTCAATATCGAAACAGCCATCACCCATCTCAAACAACAATCCAACTTTATCAACATTTCAATTAATATCAACCTTCAATTCTCATCATGGCTTCATCATCAACCGAGATGTCGTTAAGTGTCTAACTGAACTTCAGATATTTAATTTACTTTATTAAGATCCACACTATTACTATCCGACACGCCATCTACTCTGACGGAATAGGTGCATTTACATCCAAGATTACACGATACCAACACGTGAATAATCCACCCTTTATCTTCCACGACAAAAGATCTTCCATTCTGGATCCTCTTTTGGCATTCTCATTATACTATGAGAATACAACCAACACCATTCTCTTTTTCACTTTCTTTACGACACTTACTTCTATAAAAATATTAAACAACTTAGTTTAAGTTGCTACCTACCGTGTGCAGTCGCTAGGTCAACTAGTTCACCAACGTCCGTGCAGTCACCAACGTCGCTCTCCAAAGTTATCTGATCTACTGCAGTCGGCAGATACATATAACGTTAACCTTCCAACCCTTCTCTACTTTGCTCAGTGTTTTAATTTACGTTTTGCCATACTTCTTCCCTTTGCTCCCCCTTTTTTTCCCTTTCAATCCTTTTAATCACAGCTTCGGCCTTTTCCCCCTTTATGACCACCACCTTTTTCCCACTGGGTTTTTTTGTGTTGTGGGTCATACATCTCTACATTTTACAATTTATGTTACAAAATTGACATGAAACTACCCTCATTAGTGGTTATTTTAAAATGGCTCGTTAAATGCACGCCTTACTCCTCTAGAAATTCGACATTGTTTAAAAAGTCATAATTGATTACAGTAACAATAATAACATCGTTCACTTTATTACCGTATTAATCAAATGGAAATTAATAAAAAAAAAAAAAAAAAAAAAAACAACAACAAATTTATGGAAAATTAATGGAACATTACAGTTTAAAATACACGCCAATACCATTGTCGACTGCCGAACCCGTCCGACTCTGAAAACCCCATGCGACGATTACTGCCGCCGATTCGTTCGTACTGACTTCTCGATCACAACCCTTCTCGACCAACGTCTAAGAACACATTCGCCCCTTCGCAAACATGGGGTGGATGGAGATCAATGGATCCCCTTCTGTCGTCGGTCGGACACACCGTCGAACAGTCCACAATCAGCTGGCAATCAACAATACTATCAATACATAACAACGAACTATACGATCAATACATAAACA
>JAULBU010017445.1:0-20545 GCA_032358235.1 Odonthalia washingtoniensis | reverse complement strand
GTTGAAGAGACGGGTTTGGGAGCGACTTTGCCTACATGAGATGAACTTAATTGACAGTTACATGATGACTGTTGTACTTAAAGAAATTATGCAATTGGACATAGTTCTTACGCCTGATGACCAACAGATGGAAAAGATCGGAACAGACACGAAAAAATGGGATAAATATGTACGGTTCTCAACTGTCACACTTGATGATTTGAAATCTCCTCCATCATACCAGGAACGAACTTTTCATAACATTTTAATTTCTGTTAGTAAAGAAACCAACCGTTATCATCATTATGATGGAGCAACTCAATCAGTAATGGGTGATGCTGACAATTGTTCGTCCGGGAACGGAAAAGCAGATAGCAGGACCCAAATTAAAGACGATTCTAGGGACTACTTCTTGCTCTGAATTTTTGATTGATTCACAGTTATTGATGTGGTTCAAGGCATGAAAACTTTGGTTGTACTCGGAGGTGGTGGTAGTACAGCCAATAATTACATAAATTCTAGACGTGGAGGTAGAGCCATTTCTTTAAGTTGTTTTATTTTATTAGTATTTTACATTTCATTAGTCATTGTCGGTGGCGCAGATAGTAAGGGTAAAGATGATGTATGTAGCCTAGATTTTTTGACAATTTTTTTGGAAATTGTTTTAATTTTTATGGATACTGATATAGTAAATGTATCGAACGAAGGCGATGTTTTTGATAGTGTGGTTAGCGAAAATGAAACATCAGGACTTAACTGTTCGTTGCGACGATTTTGATAGTTCCATTGGCGCCATCATCTGCTTCTATATCACTGATGTTGCGACAGGTGGTGTTGCAGAAATAAGTCGTGTCAGTGCAATACCACCTGTAATACGTTTCGGTCCGCACAGTTTACGAAGAACTGTTGCAAATATCATATATGACGATGGTTGGGATTTTTGACGAGTGAAAGAGTGTGTGCTGAGTTTGCAACGCTCGAAACATTTACAGGTAAAGGGTCTTCCATGGCCATCCATGACCAAATGCAAAAAGCGTTATGCCCGGAAAGGGAAGAAATTAAGAATAAAAATAGATGACAGTGTGGGCAGTAAAAATGTCCTTTACATGCTTCTGTTATTGTCAGTGAGCTCTAGGAGAGCACAGTAAGCCTCAACCATGCGGCAGCAAAACTGCTTGTCCTCTTCGTACTGATATTCCCATGCTGGGATTTCCTTCGGGCGCTCTGTTCACCCCGTATACTCCAGAACAATCCCCCTCGCGAAGAATTCTCGCTCTCGTTTACTCCCTATAGAGTCCTCGTCCTCCTCCTCGCCTTCTTCTTCTCTATCATTATATTTCAGTACATGTATCTCCCTATTTTGCTGTGGGGTGTAGATTTCAATATTGTCTACTACATCATTTTTATCACCTGCGACTTCCCAAAGTGTCCGTTAAGGTGGACTTTTTCATCGTCGTTATCCGCAGGACACGTACTTATTCCACAGGCTGTGCCCGAAGTTTCTTTTTCATCTGCTTAGAGTACATACTTCCACTAAGGGCTGATGCTACATGCCGACGTAAACAGTCAAGTGCTGGTGAGATAGCCTGTACGAGTCTCATATCTAGGACAAGTGCTACAGCAGTATCTGGTGTACATTTGAAATGTTTCACATCCTTCCCATCCCATTAGGTACCTTCTTCGTCATTCCTTCATCGTTTACTTCGTTATTATCATCATGATCATCTTCATTTTTGGTATCCGTATGAAGACCGAGACCTAACGACAGGACCATAGAAGAATTACAAAAAGACGTGGAAACGTTTTGAGTAGAAACATACCGTGCCAATTGAGAGACCTCACTACCATCGACAAGAAGACTGAGGAGTAACGCATAGACATTTTCAGGATGTAACGCATATAATGCCCTGTGCACATCCTGATTTAACAGTACACCTGGTGGCATCTTGATATATCACCTCAAAACCTCCTGCTCAGAGTAAGTAACTAGTCCCAGACAAGTTCCATGTTAGACAGTATTCGAGAGATGGATGAGGGAGTCTTGAAAGAAGTCGCTGATGTGTCTGGATGCGGACCTGTGTGAGGATGCGTCGGAGTGCATGCTCCAGTTTTAAATGGCACAATCATTGTCACAGACGTGTTGGTTGAATTGAAAATGAGCTGGGCCCTCGGCACGGGTGGAGGAACACATGGACATTGTGTGGAAGCGATTGTGAGTATGTCCCTCCTCGTCGATCTCGGTCACGGTCGGTACTTGAGTGGAATCCCAAAAGGTATCGACGGCTCGAAAGCTGACGTCGTCGGTCATGATAATAACTATGTTGGAGGCTTTGTCAGTCAGAACGATCTGCTCTCTGGATAGTATGGCGTTGAGCCCTTCATGCGATGTTTTTACTTCCCCGGGAATTTAGAATCCGGGTACGGAAGATGGATACCTTCCTCTATGGCGAGAAGCTGGGCATCGTCGCGACCTCTATGTGGATCACAACTCCTACGTGATAATTTAGATGGTGGTTGTCGAAGAACTTCGGATGACCTTGTTGAGCACGTCTATTGCAATGGAGACGACTATGTTGATGCTCGGAATCCATGCATGTTGGAAATATTGAAAAGCAGAGAGTTGTATGGTAGTTGACCCAGTTGAGGTTTTAAGGAGAGATATTTCAATGGATGGAGTTGTTCATATATGATGGGTTGCTAAATATACCATTTACATTACGTTTACATAAAATACAGTTTCACAGCTACTAGCAGCTGTTAAACGACAATTACTCCATGCGTATTTTATTTCCATTTTTACTGTTGCAGAGTTAAACGGTTGAATAACATAGGACATATTTTCTCATAATTACATGTAATAATCCATATGAGGATTGTCAATGTTGCAGCCAGAAATAAAAGATGTGAGAAGACGGAGAGAAACGGAGTGCGGTTGACGAATCTGTAAATAAATATGGATGATGTCGACGTACATGTAAATATTGACGTTGACTGCATTGTATCGGTATATTGAGAAGAGAGCGGATGAGTTAGAAAGAAGGAACGAACGGTGAATGGTAATTATTAGAAAAACCTCAAATGATATTTTAATAATATCTTGTTTTGGGTCATAGTTACAGTTATGCGTCTAAAAGATGCAACACCTTCATAATCTAGTAATTGGGCCATGGCCTGAAAAACGTATCTGATAATCAGGTTTACTTACAGTGACTGTACTGATTGTGTTTACAGTAGCCGTACTTTATTCTATATAATTCGAACTGGGCAAGTATAGATTTCGCCGCCAATGGTCGCATGCTCTACGTAGCATCAAAAACATTTGTTACCTTTTTAAAAATTTCGCATCATGTTCAATGCACCGACAACAATCTCAAATATTTATTTCCCCCCATCTCCCTCATCTTGATCATTGTCCATTAGTCCAACAGCTCAAATCTAATTTGATAATGCCCTCAATTTTATCCGCTCACGTCCCACACACCATTACAACAACTACCATCATCCGCACGCGAGTAGAACAGTAATCCCAAAGGCTGATGATTCATTATGCATTAAATTTGCTGAAGATGTAATCAATTTGATGAAGAATGGTTCTAATGTCGTATTGATTGGAGGGAATAAACAAACTTGATTTTCATATTTGAACACTAGACGAGAAGGACGACGTGAAGGAATAATGGAAGCACATACTCCATTTTATTTAAGGAAAGTAGGACAGGGAATTGTTCCAGATTTAGAAATCATTCTCCGTCGTATAAATTCAGGACTTCTTGATAATGAATCGGTTCGTCGATTCTGGGCTGTCGATGCTGTGATTGTCTTATGTCGTGCAAAGATTTGTGGTCATTCAGAATCCAACCATGATACATATTGAAAAGCACAAGGTGATGTCGACCGGTTACGTAACGGATCTTCATCACGTGCACTTATTGTTGCAAGTTCTGAGAAAAATACTAATTTTTCTCTAGGTTCATTTACAGATGATCGACACCTATTCCAAGCATCAGTGAAACCTTTAGGTGAACGTATTGATGAAGATCCCAATCCATTAATTCTTGGACGTGCTGCAGTTGCCCTGTTAGTAGTTAGTACTTCTGGATCCGGTAGTTCAATGAATGGCATTAATATGACGATGATCCTAAGTCATTGACAAGTCAGTTAACTGAAGAAGCTGTTGAAAAACTTGCAACTACTCATGGAACCCCTGTATTACTTCGATATTTCAAAGATTATGTGAGACACCCTTTAACTGAAACTGGAGTTGGTTTAAGACAAATGTCAGAGGCTTTTAACTATCTCGTATACGAAATTCTTGGTGTATCACCTGGTATATCACCGTGTATAGTAATTCTTTCAAACGAATTGGCAAGGTCACATCCTAGTGCAGGTGTATGTGGATGGCTTGGTTCTATTTTGGAAAATGTTTTAATCATCAGGTCATGGAGCCGTTGTTGGTGCGTCATTAATTCGTTCAATTATACATGTGTTCCTGAATTGGAACGTGCAGCATCTGCAGATACGATATTCTTTCGAAGACGTACGATTGATGTAGCGCTATTGACTGCAGTTACTTTTGTCAATATTTTGGGAACATGTTTAGCAGAACCTTTGCTAAAAGATGTTGGTATTGAAAAGGAACGATACTTCTGTCCTATGTAATTGTATTATGCTTGGACCATCTCCTGAATGTAGAGCGTTTGCTGTTGAAGCTCTTGGTGTCGCTGCTGGGTGTGCGGGTTACCCTCTCTTAATTGGTACTTATGAACCGTTAGTAGAGCTCGTACGTATTGGTCGTTTCGGAGTAAAGCAGGTAGCAGAACGAATGTCAGTGGCACTGGATACTCTTTATAAAGTACGTGAAACTTTTTCAGAAACTTAAGCTGAAACGTTATAGCACGCAGTGGAAAATATAGACGAAAATAATGGTTGAAGACTCTAAAGGATCTACGATGCAGAGATTTTTCTGCAGCTACAATTGCTCTGAAAGTTGTACTGCCTATCGGGTGGTTTGAAATTGGGCTTGGTGCTGCAGCTGATGTTGCAAATTCGGTACGTATTTTCATAAAGGAAGAAGCCTCTGCAGCTGGTAAGGCTTCTGGTATTGGTGCAGATTCTAATAGAATGGAGGGAGAGGGAACTACTGTTGAAGATGGGGTGTGTATGAATGAACGAGAGAGTGAGTATTTCGAACGCGTTGAACAGACAAGGACAAAGAAAGCTAAAAAATGAGCAGACCAAGAAGACCCAGCAGCATCAGCGGCACCAGAGACAATGGATAACATTAGTTCAGTGGAGATGAAAACGAGTATAGCCGGAACAACTCCAACAATGCGAAGAAATGATGGAGGTTTGATTATAGGTTTGGTCGAGTGCGAATGTTTTCATTTCCAGTTAATTCAATTGATGGTCTTGAAGAACGTTTTCGTGAATTAGGTGTCGGGTCGGGATCTCTGCTGCTAAAGTAGGACTCCGTAGGATTCTCCTTCTCAGCATTACCATGACTTCTTTTTCCATTGATATTGTTACTACTTTCTGCGCCACTAGATTTTACAGCAGCATCCAGATCACGTCGGCGCGGGAAGACGGAAAAAAGAAGCCTGGAATATGTAGTCTGTACAAAAATCATTACAGTTTATTGTGAATTATAAAATTACTCGTGAATAATAAATCGAAAGAAATTAAATTGAAACATGTTGACAAAAAGAAAAATCACAAAGCAATGCAGTGAGATTCATCAGGAATTATAATATATTGTTCCCTAAATGAATAATCAAGACATTACATTTATTCAACTTAGATTGGAAGAAAGAACGTGAGATGGAAATGGAGTAGGCAGTCGTAACAGAGCAGGAAGAAGCCTGTAAGGGATCTTTTTTCTTCGCAAACTGTCATTTCTTTTTCTATTTCACTTCTTTCCTTTCCGGGCATCACGCTTTTGGTATTCGGTCATGGATGACCATTAAACACCTAAATATATTTTGAGCGTTTGTCACCACAACGTCCCCTTTTATCATCCAAGTACTTGTCCATCTTTGATTCAACTTTCTCAATTGCATCTCTTCCGTTCCAAGTGATCAACAATTTCCAAGACTCGTCCACTTTGACATTTTGTAGTGCAACCCTGCGAGTTCGTTCGGTACATTGTTTGGTTTGAAACATTGTATCCAAACACTGTAATAGCTCATTGTAATCCCGACTGATATTTTCATACGTGGATATCTATGAATTGAAATCGTCTCAATGGTTCTTACAATTTACAAGTACTACTATTGATGATTCAGTACTTGGATCATGGTTAGAATCATGACTGTTTTTGGAAGACGGTATAGCATTATGAGAACGGGGAGGGGAATAGGAAGATGGGGCAGAAGTACAGTAAGGTGAACGAGACGGTCGACGTATTGGATGTAGAACGTCTTCAAAGGATATATTTTCCGCCTGTCTACTAAATAAGTTTTCTTCATTGTGCTGAATTAGAAATTGTGATATGGGCATGTGAAGTTTCGATGCTCGATTTTCCAATTTAATTTTCGCGAAAGTTCTTCGGCACATAGGCAAGAAGACAAGCAAGAGGTGTACCTCTTTACTTGGATTCCCATACCCATACACTCTTTTTAATGTCCTTTTTGCCCTTCAATTTTCGTTACCGAAGAATAGGAGGGATTCTGTGTGTTCAAATTCTGTTTATTCATGTACAGAAATTAGCTCATTGTTTGTCAGAGCTGACCTTGGTCGATCAAAATTAGCATCGTTTGAGTTTGACATTTTGATTGAGATACATTTTTTTGCTAGTGTAGAACAGAAAGAAGGTTGGTATGGAATCAGAAAGCAGCATTGAAGGAATAGTAGCATATATGAAATTATTTATTTAGTTTTAATTACAGCCACCATGGACATATCAAAACAACTGAAATTGTGTGAAATTTGGTATCATATGTGGATGGATCGTTATTGTCGTAGAAGAATGAGAAATCATATCTTCATTCACTTCAGCAATTTTAATCAACAATGTTATTAAAAATTATTCCATTTACAATTCAAACTATGCCTCCCAGAAAATGTACAAGACAACATGGGTCATCACAAGGTAATATTGAAAAGAAAGTACAAAGAAGGAGATCTGCTAGACCAGATTGGTATTAACTGCTACGGAGGTCGTACTCGAATTTCTGATGTTATCACAAATACAGTCAATAATCAAAAACGTTCTGCTTCTTTACGATTCGATAAGAGTGGATGAATCCAACTGAACGAAGAGATACAGCAGATCCCGACATCTATATATACACAAGACGCTGACAGAGAAATCAATGTACAACATTCTTTAGACCCGATCTCTACATCACCATCTATATTAGCCGCTGATAGCGAAATTATGGTACAAAATTCTCCCACATCAATACCATTTCCTTCTCAACATCCACTACATCATAACACACTAGGGGTGGTACCAAAACCAACAGACCCTGACCAAATTGAAGATAACTTCGATTTCCAATCGAACGAAATACCATTCTCCTCACAACACGATTATAATTAAATTGATGATGCTGACAGGAATTATTCTATAGAGTCATATATGAATGCACTTTCTATAGATATTGATGTACTGATGAAACGAAATACCATTAGATGTACGTTGGGGAACTTCATAAGCATAATGACAACAAAAAGTAATACGAAAACAACAGTTGGGATTTATGAATTAATACGAGCACTTGAAAGAACTATTCGACTAGACATCAAAATGAAGACTTACAGAACAGTTCACGACACAATTTGGACAGAACTATTTCTTGTTTGTCTACCACGTTCAGTAATAGTAGATATGCAACACCCAGCAGGTATAACCAATTTAGAAACGTACAGAAAGGAAACATCAGAACGTATCGTCCTCCCATCGACACGGGCAATACTTGACGTTTTGACATATTCTACTTTCAAAGACCTGTCGGAACCCAATCAGGTATGTTATCGACTATCTATAGACCTGCAAAAGTTATTCGCCCATGGAGGAGGTTTCATCTTTTGATAATGTTAAGTCGGTTATCAGCGGCAACAAATTGAATCTTACAGAACCAAATGACGATGTATAATTCCCAATAAATCTAAAACTGGATAATACTTCTGTTCCTATCTTTGTTTGACCATGTATTGATATAAACACATCCATACAAGGAAATAAGGCATCACTCGTCCATATCAAAGTGCAGTTAGGACCAATATGGTCCGTATTATATAAAAATCCAACAAAAGCATTAACAAATTTCATTCCTAAACGGCAACGCACTTGTAATGTTACATATTTTGAGGAAACTGTTTTAGACAGTATCAGAGTAGGATTCTCTGACGTAACTTTCGATCATTTGCAAAATTTCAACAGACGTTATTGTTGGAAACAAAAAGGATCATTTACTGCTACCAGGAGACATTTGTTTTTTCTTACGTCCTACTGATTCCATAATGAATGGTTATAGACCTAATAATCATTGCGAAAACAGATTCGTTTTATTCGTTGGTCGTCAGAAGACGGAAACGACAAACCCAGTTAACATGGGACGCTTGCTGTGGTTATTATAAGATGTAAAAAACAAAATTCATCTGCAGTTTTCTTACACAGTTTCAGAAATGGGCAGATTGAAGAGAGAGTTTGAATCTTCCAAAAGTTACAGAACATCAAGGAAAGTCGTACCCAGATCTGGAATCTTATCTGATGGAACAAACTTCCTGAGAGACCCCTTTCTAATGTATCGTGATGACAACCCAGCATCAACTTTACATCTACAGAAATCCATTGGTGTCTGCTACATACTTCCCCTTGGACTTTCACCTCTTTCCAGATCAAGTGTAACATCTGCCAGAATCATCTCCATGACAAAAACCGGATGCAGCACTGTTTAAATACTATCATACATAGTGCCAGATATTATTCGTGGGTGTACAAAAGGTGTTTCAGCGACATATCCGTTCGGGAATCGAATGGAAATGTTTCTGGATCCCATTGAGGCAGGTGCGTACTACCCGGCATCTTCCCCACTACTCTATGTCCGATTCCATTTTTCTGATGCACCTTACACAGCTTGCAGTTTCAGAAATAGAAAGAATCAAACGGGAACAGAGTTTTCTCAGACATCGTCTATTCATCCCAACCATCTAGGATATGTCAGGGCATCTGAAAGATCAATTGAAATTCGTCAGAATGGCATAACTGAGTCAGATGGACAACTGATTGGTATTCGTGCAGGATATGTCTCCTTATTAGAGCAAGTGCCACTTTTCCAACTCTACTTTAGATTGCTTGATAAAGCTTCAATAATACGAAAAACAATCAATCAAGTACCAGTAATGTTCAACAAATTTGACCCTTACACAGCAATGACCGTGGCTGCAGATCATGCATTTACGGATTGACCGGAGGTGCCCTGGATATCTTCTTCCACTGTTTACAATGTAATGTATTACGGAAACAAGTTGATTATTTGATATTTCCAAATCTATTTGTAAACGGACTTTAACAAACAAAATCAGTATGCAATATTTCTTCCAAAAATCTACATTTTATGTCAATGACACATGTCTTTTCCGTGCTTCTCTTAACTGCACCAATATCAGAGGTATTTATTTCGCAATCACCACGGGAATTTCTGTAGATTTTTATCCTCCGATATCTACCTTCAGTCATTTCCAAGTTCTTGTCTTAAATTCCCTTTTAACTTTCTACCTTCACTAACATTTCCGTACTTCCTCTCCTTATTTTTCTGGTACTTTAGTATACCACGCTAATATGCAATGATAAATATATATTTTGTTTTCCTTTTCATGTTTGACCGCCTCCCTATTCATGCTTTCCAGAACAATTAAATTGAACTATTTCATATATAGTATATACTATATTTACGACATATATAAAATATGATATAGTATATCATATAATACGTATATCATACCCCTTTTTCCGTATCGCTTTATCACATTTTCCCTATTTTAAAATAAAATTATGCGCAGCATACTGTCGGTATCATACTTATGATACCCATTACATACCGGTAAAAAATCGATATTATGCCAAACATATCGCAGTAAACATCCATCCTGCCTGCATTGGGCCGATTTCTAACGGATGCCAAATTCACTTTTCCTTCCTTCAAGTGTATTTTTAATGGCGAAATTCATCCAAACTACGTTCGTCGCAGTTCGGTTGAATGCCTGCATTCACTTTGTGTTCACAAAGCGCAGATAGTTGTGGA
This sequence comes from Odonthalia washingtoniensis, assembly GCA_032358235.1. Classification (NCBI taxonomy): domain Eukaryota; phylum Rhodophyta; class Florideophyceae; order Ceramiales; family Rhodomelaceae; genus Odonthalia; species Odonthalia washingtoniensis. Next base: position 10,319 of record JAULBU010017445.1, on the reverse strand, counting down.
CTGGATCTACATCAAATGTACAACATTTTCAGTTCCACTTAAAATTTACATTGGTGTTACTTCCGTCCATTGAAGGTCAGTTTGAATGTACACTGCAAGTAATATTCAACTATCGTAGATTTTTTACTGGCCCTCTCCACCCCTACATACACATTTCGCAGTTCAACGTGGATGTCTACTACAGAAAATCTTTACAAGATGGAATTATTTTCGAATGTGTTATACAATGACACTAGAACTTTCGCAGTTCACGGGCCAGTGTTACTGCGAAGTTAAGAGACCATATATATGTTTCAGACAGTGTCCCATACAAATTTCATTCAGTTCATGCAGTACACTGTACATGGTCACTTCAAGAAATCTGCAAATACTGCAGTGGCCAATGAATGACTCATACAAATACTCTACAAATTGTGTAGATAGCGTACAGTGCTACCGTAACACCTTCCAAACGTTGGGCTGTATAGTGAATAAGTGAATTGTCCCAAAATGCACCCTTTGAAAGGTGCGGTGCATTTCCGAAGACACATACAATATTTCATCCCCTAGAACGGATGGAATACATACTCCAACTGTTAACACAATAAGACTTCTATTTTCAAGTCCTGAAATTTTATTGAAATTTCATGGTAAACAATAATGGTCGATTTTACGCTGTAGACATATTCGAAAAAATGAAGAAACAATCTTCATTCATTCATTCCGCGACAGACGAAGGCTCGAACTGCACAATTTTCTCAACTTTTTGAAAACAATAAAATAAATGGCAAACATTGCAAAATTCGCAGTTCGGAACTGCGCTAGAGAGAATGTGCCAATTCATTTTCATGAAAACATCGCAGTTCCGTACATTTTTTGCACCGACGTCCACCCTTTCAGCTGCGTAGTTAATTTCCGGAAACACGGACTTTATTTCAAATTATACATGGAAATTAATTGGACAAGAACAATGTTTCGGATATTCAGCAGCGATTACTGTCAAGTTCATGATCCGGTTGGAATGGAACTGAATAACATTGTATGTAGGAAAAACAAATTAATTAAGAAATGACTATGTGGTGCCATAAAATAACATGTTTAATGATTTATCGAAAAACTAAATCTCATCTCACCTCATCTCATTTGTTGTTCAAGTCAATTTTTTAGTGGAATCAGAACAGTTATGAACGTATGATGTCTTAAAAAGCGCCAAAAGTAGTGAAAAGAATCTAGAATTAAAAATTTTATGTGTATGCCTCGGCTACTGGAACATTCGTGTGAGGTGCTGAATTTATAATTTCTGTACCGTATGCAAACTCTCCCCTCCCTCGACGTCGTACATTAATAATAATAGCAAAAAAGACTATATCTGAAGATGTCTTCGCTACAAGCACTACATATGTAGCGTATATTTTGCAACAAGCAATTGATGCATATAATACAGATGGGGCTACAAATGATGGATCTTCGAAGAAGTGAAGGAGTATGTCATTTAGTACTGCATTATATGAAATAATACGAAAATCAGTGACTGTTGATAATTCATATATCGCACAACATAGAGAGATTCATAAATGCTTGAGAGAAGCACACAGTCAATGTACTCTAATTGCACCGACCTATTCTACGTCTGATACAAGTAAAGTGATCTGAAATCTGATTGGCGACCACTTCGAAAAAACTAGTATTATACAGAAGTTAGACGAAGAAAAGGAATGTATCTTTATCAGGGATCACCGAGCCTGCTGGTGATCGAAAAATATTTCTTGATGGAATCATGGAAATAATGGATCAAGTGCATGAGTTCATCAGGTCGGAGAATGAGTAACTGAGGAAGGAACTGAAAAAGATAGACGGCTCACATAGAAATGTGAGAAAATTGGAACATTTTTTATATGCTGTGCATTGAGAAACAGTACCGAAGGAATTGAAATATCACCAACCTCTAAACCTAGTTCCGTTAATTGTCAAACGAGGAAGAGAATAAATATATTATTCCGATGACAGGGATAAAGAGATGTTGAGTCATATAAATTCAAACGTGTCACTATTTTAAAAACGAATTAAATTAGAAGAGGATCATATACAAATTGAGAAAAAGAAAATAACAGCAGTGAGAGAAAAGCCGGAAATGGGTGAAAAAGTCACCTCAAGAAAGTATGAAATTTATGGGAAGCGTTTTTATTAGATTAAAAGCGTCGATAAATGGATCCAGTAATGTGCATCATGGATTGAAGCAAAATAAACTGAAGAAACTTTTGCATCTATAGATCTAATGTATAAACGTTTTTATAATTTATTTGGAAATTCCAACGTGTGCGGTAATTGTGGTGCAGTTAATTGCAGCACGTGTTAGATAATTTTGAGCTCAAACGTCGCTCCTACAGTACGCACACCGAATCGTGACTAATATCACATCCAGTCACGAAAACGTGACATTGGTGTGACGTTTGGTCACTCTATACGTCTTTTCCCGCCTTCAAGTAATTGACCACTCCACCATGTGTTTTACGATAGCAGTATACAATATACACTGACTTGCTGTCCGACATTTACATTACGACCCTTTCTCGGCTCTTGGGCAGCAGGTGGATGGCTCCTACTTGAGGAGACTTGAACCTCACATCCTTTCTAGTTCTAATAAATAGAAGAATGTTTCGAGTCTGAACCTACCTCCAAAATTTGCATGTTTTTGTCAATCACGGACCTCTTTTGGCTACGGTAATTCATCAACCTCACCCCTGCAATTCACGTCCGCATCTCCTTACGAATAACGTACCGGACCGACGCTGCTCTACCGCACCCATTCAGCGTCAAATTTCCACCGCTTCACGAGCGCGTCATCATATAAACCATCGTTGCTACACCGGTTAATACTGGTCCCAATCCATTACTCCTCTAGGAGTCTGTTCTCATAATACTGGGTAATGACCTGCGCAACTCTCCCGACTCACTTCGTCTTATCTATTCAACGAATATACATTCGCCGAACAACCACCAATAAATATTAAACCTCTTCCTCCCCTACTACTGGTGTAGTTCAACGCTTGAAACTAGGTAGTAGGACAGAAGGGCACCGGAACACCCTTCAGTGAGAACTACATTCATCTTCTGGAATTCATTGCGCTACATCTGGTAAAATAGTATAGAAATTTTCGTTTTCGTTTTCGTTTTTCTAAATTATGTCTCATTTCTTATATTTTATTACTTTCAATTTTTTGTACTGACTTTTTCGCTTTCTTCCCTGTAACTTCAGATTACAATAATGGGAGAAATGACGGTGTACTAGCTGAAATGTTTGCCGGATTAGAACTTCCGTCCTTACACCGTCACATGCGAAAAAATTCTACAACTCGGTAGCACTCGGTCTCGCCTCGCTCGGTGAGACATTATACACCCTCTGACCCTCCCTCGACCATTGGCATCCACCCTATAGCCATCATATTTCCCATGTGTCATCATACTTGTCAAATTGGATAATTGAATTAAAATTTTAAAATAATAATAAGTATTCAATTTAAGTATTGCAATCAAAATTATTTTGATTGCAATACATACAGAAAGAAATAATAAATTATTGGCATAGTGTTTAGTAAATTGCATTGATGTGACGACCATTATATCATATGGGACGTCACCTACCCAAATTATGAAAAATTTGAAAAAATCCGATTTCGTGTTTTCAGGATTTGGAATCATGTCATATTCCATTTACCAGTTCCCAAAATGATTTTAAGAATATCTATTTTTTATGTTAAGAGCATCTCCACCCGTCAAAATAATTTGGACTAAATTATCAATTTGCAGTTTTTATGAGAGTATGCTGCCCCAACGGCAAACGTTTGACCAAATAAATTTAGCCCACGTAGCAACCCCTGCCCAAATCACGATTATTTGGAACCGGAAGGTTCACCCTTGCAGAAAAGCAACAAAACACTATGTCGTCTATTAAAATGATGTATATGTTAGAACAATCTAGTTACGGTGTTTATATTGATAACATAGTATTTGTGTTAGAATGGATCACTTACAGTTCTTTGGATATCACGTTGCATTGTATGGATACAAATCAATGTTATTGTTGTACTGTACCGTGTATGACTTTCTACGTGATTAATGGTAATTGGATTGAATAATACTAATTTACTCTGTTGAGTTGTTTACTACACAGTGTCAGTTCTTAGTATTACTTAGTTGTCTTTTGCATTATTGTTTGCTATTGCGTCTGCTTCATGATTATATCATAATCTCAATAAAGTCCACTGAGTCTCCACTTTACTCGGTTGACCATTTCTCAACAGTACAGCTTCTTACACATATTTCTAGTTCAAGATTGATACAGCCATCACTCTGAACAGCCGTCACGGTATTCGTGTCATATGGCACAAGCGTCGGTATAACGAATATCATTACTAGTAGGAGTATCAGTATAAGCTACATCGCTATAACTCGTTTATTAATACTCATATACAATCAGCATTTTGCTATCTTCATCCATACATACATAAGTAGTTTTATTTGTCAGCTACCTGTCGCTAACGCTGCTACTTTAAATAAGCAAAATGTTATTATCTTTTAATAACGTCACCAATTGGACGACACAGTGATAAACTGTTACTGTACAAAGGACAAAGTTATGATAAGTTGAAGTTGGGGGTGTTAATACGAATTGTAGTACAGTAGCTGAAGTTGTAGTAGGATTCGTAGAATTTAGGACACCGTGTAGTGCAATGTAGCGTGACAGTATTTCGATGCTGGTATCGAAGCTGAAATGGTCGGTTAACGCTGCGACACGTGTAGTAGACGACTGAATTATCTAGGCTGAATCTAGAATATAGCTACGCGGAGAATGAGAGTTTTGTGAAGATCAGTTCGGGTTTACTTGATGCTTCTCGTTAAACTGAGAAGAGAACTTTGCCTCAGCGAAGGTTTAAGTAGACATAAAAGAAAAGACAACACATGCCAATGAGTGGCAGTGAAAACAAATATAGTAAGATTCAACAATAGACAGACATGATAATGGTTATCATGTCTATATATAAACGGACAACAAAACAGAACTGAACGTTTCAAGACGATACAACAAAACATAAACATAACAAAGACAAGCTAGACTAGATAACAACTTGTAGTATCCAAGTGGTTATCATCACAATTTGAGAAGCCCCATTAGAAAAGAACCACATAAATATTCCTAAAAATCATGCATTGATTGATTACGTCCGTACCGAAATTGACTCCTTAAATATCGTTGAATCGACCATTTATCGCTAAAAAATCATAATTGATTGACTTCAGAAAACCAAAAAGATTTTCATCAGACCAACTTTTCTAAACGAAAATTTATAGAGCAAAAGAAAAAAGAGGGAAGATGTAAAATAACCATCAGAAAATTCATATAAATTCCCCATTTCGTTTTTTGATTATTTGATGGATTTGTATCACCCGACTGATTTTTTACTGAGAACTGTTTCTTGCACATTCAAGTCTATTTGTATCTTACCAGAATGAATCATGAGTTGAAGTGAATCGATCAAGGGGCTGCTTGCTTACGTGCCTGGATCAGCTAAGTTGATACGGTCGGGTATCCATACGATCTGGTTGACATGCCGAGCTTCGAACTCAAACCTGATGACGTTTACGTCTGCGCGAATTGATTTATCGATACTGTTCTTCTGAGTAGATAGCAACCTAAACAGGTCCTTAGTGTCTAGTGAAAGAATTAGATCTACGTGCTGATTTGAAATTGTAGATAGAGCATTTGGAATCACTTTTACTTCGTCGATCGCCTCGCCTGCTGCGAGTATTTCGGCTGCACCAATTGATCTAACGGGACGCTTTTCTTTATGAGAAGACCAGGGTAATAAATGGAATGTAGAATTGTCAGCGAAATTACCAAAAAGTATACCAGAAATATAACATAGTTGTTCAGTGTCACATTGACGTCCAGCTTCACAAAATACTAGAATTGACATTTTTAAATCTGGTGATGGCATCTTAAATGATATCGTGGTACTGAGTTTTTTCAGTAATAGAAGGCCATTTGTCTGATTGACAAGCTGTTTTATTGTAGCATTCGGTGCGGCCTGTTGCATTCTGCTCGAGAACTCGGCACAGAAAATTGGTGATGTAATTCAAAGCAATCCGATTTAACTGTTGTGGGATGCAAATGATATCGCTTCAATTTTGTTGAATGGGGATTCGGTTTCCCTGCGTCGATTTCTGGACATGGGATGTGCTTCAAGCATGTTTAGTTTGTAATAAACATTAGTTTCGATACTGTAGTCACCATGCTGGATGATATTCAAACCGAAAAATGGCAAATTTCCAGGACCATGAGCTACAGTACAAAGCTTGAAACGACTATCGATTTTCTCTATTATTCCGTGAGCGATATTATTTTCACCAGTGATTATTATGTCATACACAATTTTTTCCAGTAAGCAAGTCAAATTACTACTGTCTCTAATATAAAAGACTTGCAGTATTAGCGTAATTTGGGTGAACTCAATCTCGATTAGTAGTGAATCAGATAATACCTGCCATTTTGAGTTTGAATTCACTATCCCATACGCTGCAGCTAATAAAAGCCTTAGAACGTTTCCACGATCTGAGCTCTCACGAGGGGGTACCACTTATACATCTCGCATTTCTTGTCCAGTTTGTAGAAATGCCGTCTTAAAATCCAGTTTTGATAACTTCCACTTCTTTATAGCTGGTGTAGATAGTAACATGCGCATTACTACTGGAATAAACATTGAACAGTCACTGCTGAGGTCTTCTTCAATGGAATCTTCATTTTCATGTGGTGCAATACGCGATTTAAGTTCAAACGTCTTATCCTCATTATGTTTAAGCTTGAAAATAACGTGCGATCCAATAATATTAGCATTTTCTGGAATTCTATTCATTGAAATACACTGTACAGTTTTCTTAAAATCAGACTCTTCGCTTTTGAAAGAATTGATAAGGGGGTAGGAAGGAAATTCTTGCTCTTTATGTGAGAAACGACTGATTGCCGAAGTACTGGAACATTTTCTCCAGAACAGGTTGCAGATTACTATTTATTGTGGGAACAGAGGCATTCATGGCTGAGTTGAGATCTGAATTCCCCTTTCTCTGTTTCTCTGATATATTCGGTTCCCCTTCTATCGTAGGTTGATGGCACCAGACTACGCTATCAAACTTAAGACATTTTTAGTCACCGTAGTTGTAGCTGATATTGTATTCACCATTTGCTGCTTTTGATTTTACAGTTTCAGAATAAATCTGTTTTTTAAGAGGCCAATATACCTCGATTTTATCATTAACGTTTGGCTCCACTAATTTTTCGTTGGATGACAATTTTGTAGAGGGTGCCATAGAATTTATCAGGGTGGAAGATGCTTCTTCTACATGACCAATTATATCCTTAGCCGATTTGTCCTTGGACTCGAATATTGGAGGGATAGAGAGATGTTGTGCCAGGATGGCATATTCTTCAGATGCACTACCAAGAACATCATTAGATGCCATTTATTCTATTATTGTTTGAATATCGGCATCGAGTTCATCATTCGCCTTCCTCACAGTTTTAGCAAACGTGATATCCGATAAAGCGTGACGAACATCTTCTACTGCAGCTCTTATAGTACGACCATTAGAACCGGTTACGGTGATACAGTAAGCGCTACGATCAAATTCTAGAATTACATGTGCAGATAACCATTTACCGCGCTTCTGCTTATCTTGTTTTATGTATATCTGTACGAGGTCACCAGGTGAAAAACAAATATCTGTAGGTGACTTTGATGAGAGAATACGTACCAACTTGAGTTTCCAGCTGAGCTTCATTTGAGCTTCCAATATTTCTTTAGACACAATTGCAGGACTATTAGAAATTGGGTGAGTGAACCCTTTTTCCATCTCGCAAGTACTTAGAATATTGCTACCATACAGGTAATTAGATAATCTAACAGCCTGTTGAGCTAGGAGCTGAATTGAGGTAGTTGGGATCGCATGTTTCAAACGAAGGTATATGGAGCGGATGATATTGTGCTTAGACTCTAATAAATTTTTACAGTGGCGTCTGAGTGGCAAAGATTTGAATTTGGAACTGAAGCTGTCGACAAAGTTGATAAATTCCTTGTGGTTGAACGCGTCATCGCCAATTACAGTACCATGAGACCAGAATTGGGAAATTCAAGTTGTCTCAAATCCCAGGTTAGCATTCTTGAGGAACGTATTATGTACTGTGAGGTAATGATGATTATCTGGTTGTTGTTTCCATGACATGGAAGAGAGTCTGTCCGTCAAGGAAGAAATGGGCCACGCATATGACATAGTTGAACTGCAGATTTAGCGAGCTGGGAGATACCTTGCGCATTGGTTGAGGTTTAACAGTATCCAGACAGTGCGAAAAAGTGATGAAAGGAGCTGTGAGATGATGGTAGACAGCTTCAGACCATATATTGTTGCCTTGTAAAAGGGTTTTCATGTCAAATATTGTCGCATGGCCACACACGTGTTTATGAACACGGTCTACTATTTTGCAGATTGTAGCTGATGTGGTGTTAGTTACAGTACCAGAAAGTGCGCAATGAATTTGGTGCTGAGATGGGCTCATAAATAGTGCTAGTGATAGATAGATATGCATGTCATATTCCAGTATTGGTAAATAAATTCGTTGAGAACCGTAACCAAGTATAACCATGCAAGCATTATCTAATTGTAATATCTTACTGCTGCTAGTATTATTTCTACCAAAAACGCATTGAGAAGATCCACATAATACTAAATGTCATTTTTTAAGCACTGTACAATATTTTAAAACGTTAAATACAACAGATCCCATAATTGTTGTCACATCACTAGCATGTTCTCCGATACCATATTGCCAGAATGGACGTTCCACAAATGCATCTGGTATTGCTTCTAGAGTAGCTAGGTCACTAGCATTACCTATAACTGACTGCATTGCCATAAGTTCGACTTGACCAATAGCACAGTAAGGGGCACCGTTGTCAATCATAGGACCAATGCTGGGGGTCGACGGATCATGGGGAAGAGGCGTACGATCTACTGTATCAGTAACGGAGTGAGCCATATTAAATGGTATGGGACGCGGGGGAGTCTACCAGAACGGGTGTTACTGTTGTCACCATGTGTAATAATATGCCATGCTGGCACACGTTGATTTGGCCCGGACGTACCAAATTCAAGATTCGGTGATTGGTTACAGTAACCTGGGCTCACCGAGGCGGCATAAAGAATGTCCTGATCTTTCAATCAATGCCATTGTAAGAATGATAAGGAATGAAGCCGCCAGGGCTCGAACCTGGAACCTCTAATCTTCGGAAATGTCACCTTAACCACTGAGCTAAGGGACAGTTTTGAACCGATCATTGACAACTATTTTGGAATAATAACCTTACCCCGTATTACAGCGATCTGTCTATACGCATCAGTGTGTATCACACACGTGGTCCGTCACGTTGCGACTACATAGTTCCGCCGCACCTCACATTTTGGTACGTGCGAAAAAAAATAAAGTAACTCACCTACGCTTTCTTCCTAGCGAAATTTGTCACACCATGGTTTAAATTATTTGGACGACCATTATTCCCATTTTCATTAATTGGATTATCCGACTATGTTACATTTTCAAATAGTGTGCCATCTTCATCATGGTCACTACACCACTATTATTTTCCACAGCGACTACATTAACTATTCTTTTTACGGTTTTCTATATAGTCGCGGGAACTCTTGGACTAGTGGTTGCGATCACGGTTGTTCGAATTGAAATTTGATCTTGAATGATTTCTAAATTGGCGGTGCTGAGCATATCCTGCGTTGAATTTACGGCAACTAGTATTGGCAGAGTGAGATGAAACTGAATTGGACGTCCGTTGATGGGTTCCAGGTCTGTCACACTGGCGGAGAACAAAGGGTATTGTTTCATGACAGACTGACTTAATAAACTCATCTGTTGATGATTCCTTCGTTAAGGATATGTTTCTGGGAGCTGCTTCTGCTAAAATTGATATGCGCTGACTTCTGTCTACTTCTACATTAGTAAGGAGCACCAGGGCTGCAATGGAACCAGATAGGGTAACTGAAGGTCCAAGGGAGTTGAATTTTGCAAGTTGAGCACCAAATCGCATTTCAAAATCATTAAATCGTTCATTTGGACCACGGCGGACCAAAAGAAGAGCTTTTAGTTCCTGAAATACGAGTGAAACTACAGACAGTGGATCTCGTTTGTATACTGCACCAATAATGATCTGTACACCACGTTCGGAAGCTATTTCAACGAATGGAATTCCCTCACATAAATCTTTTGCTCTACTGTATAAATT
>JAULBU010017434.1:0-20549 GCA_032358235.1 Odonthalia washingtoniensis | reverse complement strand
TCCAACGCCCACGAAACTTTTCAACCTTCTTAGGCGTACTCACCAGTCCGAGGCCGACCCGTAGATACTCTCCATACTGAACGACATCACTTCAATGTGCGACCCTTTCCAAAAGGTGTCTTCCGCCCCTCTACGCTTCAACGTGTTTTTGGATCAGATTTTGTAAGGTTCAACGAGCGAATCTACCTTGTCATTTTTTACATCTCAATCAAGAAGGCCAAAAGTGCAATCTTGCATATTATTGACGAGGGCAGCCGGTTAAGTGCTGCCTCTCGGCTCCGGAAAGTGGACACCGCTACCGTTTGGGCATCCCTCATTAAATGTTATACCACTATCTACACCTTTCTGCCTAACCGCATTATTGTAGATCAAAGGTCCAGTTTTGGAGACTCATTTATAGGCTTGGCATCGCTAGATGGAGTTAAAGTCGAAATTTCAAGTATCGAAGCTCACAATGGTATGAAGATTTGTGAGCGATATCATGAACAAATCCGAACGACGGTACGAAAGACAATGATACTACACTCTAAATCAGATGGGAGCAAAGTTCAAAGCGTAATAATCGCATGGATCGAAGATTACTTGCATGTAACAAACAACGCATACGACATGATTAACGGTATCTTCTTCATTTCTAAAGTCTTCTATCGTTAAGTACATCCTAAGCTAAACCAAGAACCCCCCCTCCTTTTCTAATTCAACCAGATCTCAAACGGCTCCAAGCCGCCGTTAACGCGGGACAAGTTAAAGGCGGAAAGTAACACTGTAACCAACGGCTCTCTCGTCCAATATTTCCTTGACTAACAGGGCCAATTTCAATTGCACGAACATCCTGATAACTGGAGAACTGGTATATACCATTTATTAATGATGCCCGTAGGCATTCATCATCCTTACTTCTACAAAAAACTCTCTTGGAACGATCATAAACACTGCTATCAAAAGTAAGGAGAGCCCTGTGACCCGGAGCGTCCACAACTATGATGGTAATTGGATTCTTTTGCAATATTCTTCTATGAAGTTGACGAAACGAATTTTACCATGCTCGTTGAACTCTAAGTTGTAATAACAACCAGTCGCGACCACCTTTGAAACGATTATTTCCCCCTTATTCAAATTATAAACTGAATTTATTTGCAATTTTGCAGCAGCAAGTGTATGAAGCTAAAATAGCCAAAATGTGGAGATACCTCCGTTGTTCCGATCCGAAGCCATGAAACGTTCCCTTCTATTTTCATCCTTGGTATAAGTTACACGGCGTACTATATACTCCATCTTGTTCACCATGAATCCGGTATTCTTCGCAATTTCATCATAAAAAATCCAACTCCGCAATCCTTGTGGCATCAAATATATTATCAGAGCGAGCAGTCATATAGCTCAACAACGGCTCGATCGGAAATGAAATCTAACTGTACTTGTGCAGATCACTTTCCTTGAGCTCGGAAACGATATCATCCTTGACAAGAAAGATCGTTCCCTGGTGACAATAGATCTCCGGCGTACTGGTTGTAATTTCTATTGTTGTCGAATTAGTTTGGTCTTCAGGACCAAAGCTACTTCTATTATTTCCGAAAACAAAAGTGGATGTTGTCGTTGACGTTAAGGGAGAATGGAGAAGAGAAGAAAGAGCTGAACGTGAAAGTTTTAGATTTAGATGACTACTACGTTTGGTCCTCCGGACCGAAGCCTCGTGTATGATTTCCGATAACTAGTGTTGACCGCCGCGATAAACGTTATATATATAATTTTTCGTTGCCAACTTTTTCCTGGTCCTCCGGATCTAAACAGCTTGCTCGATTTCCGAAGACAAAAGTGGATGTTGTTGTTGATGTTAAAGGAGAAGAGAGAAGAGAAGAAAAACCAGGAACCGGACAGGAACTGTAGATGTCATGTTGCAAAGATTAATTTTTGGGAATTTCGTACTTCAGTAATCTGTCAGTACAGTGATATTGAAAAAAAGAAATTGTCTTTTTGTACGTGTTTTACTACATTTTTTAAAAAAATGTGAAAAAAAATGTGAGAATAAAAGTAGTAAAACAATTACAAAAAAAGGCGATTGAACTTTTGAAACATGTTCCAATCGCCTTTTTTATAATTGTTTTACTACTTTTTTTGAAAGACAAATTAAATTGTGACACGTTTCATTTTTTTTCAAATGGTTCGTTACACGTTTCTCTCTTTTGATAAAATATATATATTTTATGTTTTTATCAACGAATTTTGTCAATGTAGACATCTACCTCTAAATGGAATTAAAACAATCAAATATATTTTCCTTTTTCAAAAGGTTATGGTTTCTTAGAACACGCAATGTCAGAGTATAATATGGTTTGTATTAGGTAGGCAAAATAGTACGCAATGGTAGGAAAGAAGTTCCCTGGAGAGGGAAGCCGATATCAACGTTATGCAATTAACTAAATATAATCTTCATGCAATTACCAAGTGCTTTATGTGTCGCGAAATCGGCCAAATTCTCTGACACGGCTAAGTGCCTTCACAAGAATAAGTTTCTGGAGCTCTGGTTAATAATTCCGAAAAGCTCCCGATTGTTGGAACTTTTAAGGTAGCCGCTAGGTCTCCTCTTGATTTAATGAGGGTCATTAGTCCTTATTAGGCGTGGCAATGGGTCTTCTGAAGTGGACGGGGCGTTGCTCCGGGTTTTGAGAAATTAAGTTTGAATGAGAGTCGTTGTAAAATATCTACCTCTTTTATTTTTAGATCTCCCCATCCGAAGTGAGAGTGGTATGTATGCTGAATAGATTCAGGTTTCAAAACACTACAAGGCTGACTACACGTGTAGGATATTCTGACCGTCAGTGAGTGATCAAATTTCTACGGTGGAATCTTCCAAAATCCAATACGTGTATCAAAATTATTTTGTACTTCGCTATGTGCATGAAATTTTTGAAGATAATTCAATTATTGTAAATTATTCTGATTACAATGTGTGCCGCATTATCATGGCTTGTACAATCAACTATACCTTATACGCCACCTACGCCTTTCTGTTATTACCACTCGTTTTGAGATAATTTTGTTTTATCCCCTTTTCCTTTTTGGTACAAGCGACGCCGTCACCGTCATCTTCTCCCCTTCGCTTATATGCTCATCCCACTCTTCCTTCCTCTTCCCTCGTCACCATCGCTTTAACATGCTCCTACTCCCATCTCCTTTCCTCACATCTTTCGCACAAATGTGGAGCTCTCATGTTTTCATCACCGACAAATCTTATTTATGTGTTCATCCCCGCATGTTCTCCAAAACTCCATTTGCCACCATCACCTGTTACAACTGAATTATGCTCTCCCCATATAATCTTTCTTCTGGAATTGTCCGTTATTTCTGTGGCCGCCCGTCTCTGCATATTCTCGTTGTCGCCCAAGTTTCCCGCTGCGATGCACTTCCTGAAGTGGTTCTCTGCGCTCGTTGCCAACTACTTCCATCCTAGCAACAGCGGACGCTGGACTCGTAACTTTGAATCTTTTATCTCTAATTTGACTGCTTCCTTTGTTTGTCGTGTCACTGATGAGCGTCACGAGACCAAATCTGGGAACATGGATTGTGTCATTGGTAACAGGAAAATAAACGGTGTCGCACCAGCTGAACATCGTCTGACATCATTCTCAGCACTTTTACGAAAATTATGAAAACGGCAATGACATCCACCAATGAACACCATCATTTACAGCTTTATTCCCTATTCGATTAAATTATCCCAGTGAGTCTCTCGCTCCTTCTGCTTCTACTTATTTAGCCGCACATCGACGTAAGTCTGATACCAGCAGGCCATGCAGACAATGATTGAAAAAAGGAAATCGGAACAGCATGATTGGGCATCATCTGGGTCTACTTCTTTAGCAGGACATGAAAGAAACCAAAAACGGTGCTACTAATCAACAAGATATTTGTAATATCATATCAAGTTTTTCTGTTGGTGATGGTGATGGCGATGATAACTATGACTATGACTATGATGGTGATGGTGATGGTGATGTGCTTTAAAACCTGGGTCATCCAATGACTGTAGAAATAGTGCAATTGCCAGCGGAGATTGAACTACCAAAGGGAATTCTGAAAGTTCTCAGGCGGCTGCGAAAACGATCAAGTGGATGTCTAATATATCTCGTCCGAGAATAGCTACAGGAAGTAGAAAGGCGAAATTAATAGATGAAAATGATGACAGTGCTAGTGATGATGGTGGTGGTGATGCTGAAGCAAGTGCTGAAGCAAAAATTAATTCGAAATGCAGCCACAATTGTCAGCACCACAAATGCAAGTTTTTTATTTGTTTAATGTGACACACAATGTTGTGCTCGGTGTGACAAGAACTTTTCACTGTAGCGGCATTGATTACTTACATTAAAAGTATCACGTAGATTTATAATTAATGCCAGCTGGCACATCACCATGGTCGTCCAACATGTAAACCAGATCTATTGTTGATGATGTTGACGAACTGCTGTTACATCGATCTATAATTCTGAAAAGAGAATTAAAATGAAGAAACGACAGTGTGCTATGGTGAAAGATGTCTGTCACTTGATTTTGTGCTCACTCAGATCACTGTGAAATCATTCTTGCGTGTCTCAATCTTGCGTACATTCCATTGGAACAGAAAAGGTCAGACTGTTTAAAGAAAACTCTGCTCTTCTTACAAATCAACTCATATAACGCTCGCTTAGGAGTCATAACAGAACTTTTGCCGCCATGACGATTGCAGATGCAGCACAACAACATCATCATCAACAACAACAACAAAATGAATGACTGATAAAACTAATATCGTTATTACTTTATTCTGCTTCTTGGACTTGCTCAAGTTTGTTATCACTATCGCATAAATTTATCAGCCCAGCAACAACACTACCACCAGAAGAGTCGTATGCGAATACTTTGCTTCTATTTTTCATTCATGTATTTTGAAATTTCTATTCGTCTTTTATCAAAACATTTACCATTCCTATAAACATCAATACGTATCCATACTTCTCTACCCTTTTTATATTAAAGTTTTATATATGTATCCAAATAACAGTTCATTAGTGTAGCAATACCTTACAGAATCTACAGTTGATGCAATTCTTGTCATATTTCCATTTAATCCAAATGGGATATATCCATTATTATTACTTCTTACTGCATTTGGCAATTGTTCCACACGTCATATTGTTAATGTAACTGTCGCTTTTTTTTAAAAATGAAAGTGCTGAGTTTTTTTAAATAGATGAGACATGTAACAACCCTATGCAAGTTTTGATTTTTCCCCATAGAAGCTTTTATGGGCCACGGTTGAGAAGGCTATGCTGTGAATGGCTACATTAACTCAACACGCCATTATGGGGTTCAATTGTGATTTTAAAATAGAAACGTTCTATTTTGAAATTAAACGGTTACAGAAACATAATTGCCTGAAAAAATAGAAAACCTCAGTTCTTTAGAAACGATTCTCTCGTAAGCAATTCGAGTAGAGAGACAATTTTCGAGCATGCGTCAGGTTGGAGGACACGTATTTTGATACTATCGCGCCAAAATCGTCGTGCACATGTGCATGACGACTTTGATAATGGTCAGATCTATTTTTTGCAGGTTCTCCTCACGTCCGTACTACAAACGCAGCGTTACGTGCAAGAAACAACAGTCAAGAATCAGAAACAAGATGTCTGGAAACAACAAGGTTGTGAACGAGAAGGAACAACCTCCGCTAGTTGTGGGAGTGGCCTGCAACGTAAGCGCTGAATATGGGGACGAAGAGCGCTCGTTCGAGATTGTGCGCGTGACGACCGCGCACAATCCTAACTTGAGCATGTTCTCTTCAATAAGTCTCCCAATTCAGACACCTTCATCCGATGTGGATGAAGGCGAACTCTGGGAGAGCAAGATTGACCTTGTGAAGATGGCGAAGAAGATTTCTCGCAAGGTTATAAAAAAGCGAAATCCAATACCGATGCCATGATAATGGCAACGTTTATTGAAACGGTAACTTACGTGTGTACGTCAAATGTGAGGTGCGAAACACGTAAAGAAATGGAATAATATCTTAAATTAAATTGATTCCTTAAATTTTTTGTTTAATAAATATCTTGTATATTTTTATATAAATTTCTGTACAATTAAAGTACGATAACCGGTACCGCCTACTCCCATCGACATAGAAACTGGCGTACCATTCCTTCCATTTCCTCTGATCCACTATCCTTAACACTGTCCTTGACCATGTCCATACCCACCAGGAGTATTAAACTCCTCTCTGTCGCAGTATACGCGAAACAGAAGCCTCATGTTCAACATCATGCATCAAAAATAGTATTAAGGATGTAAGTACATGAGGAGATTCTGTTATATGCGGTGCAAAATCCTCAAGTACATGCGCGTAAAGGTCTGCATCTTAAGACAAGGCACCATAACCTTTTTCAATCTACGTAGAAATACCATCCCCGAGAAATGGTAGTGCATCATATTATGTAGCAAGTCTGACGAAAGTTGTGACACACTCCTGTTCATCTGGCTCGGCAACCGGCAATCTAAAAAATGCCCGACAAATTTCTGCAGCAGCAATCGCTTTGGTCAGGTAACGCAGAGGACCCAGTTATGCATGGTCAGATTTGTACTTAGGTAGTTTGTTCGTGTTTGGATTAAATGGTGAGTCACGTAGCAAATCATTGACGTCTATTCTTCCAGTACGTGGATTGTATAAATATCTATACTTTGATCGGTCAAGGGCACACATCTATTCAAGAAGCATTAAGTTAAGAATGGTTCCTTCTTCTACCAACATTGGAGAGATAACTTTTGAAGGTCTTTGTGGAGCTAAATGCTTGCTTGCAGTGTACATGTCTACCGTGATTGAAAGGGCGGCGAAATTACGAGTTTAGCGAGATGAAGCTCGTTCCTGACGTAAAATTGATGTGTAGAGCTGTCCTGTTTGCGTAATGAAATTACGCAAGACAAGTAATTCTTCCTTTCTTAATTGTACAGTATATGCCAATACTAAAATGATCTCCGCCAACAGTTTTAGTTCCCGTTCATTTACCTTCACCGGAAGGTCAATCCGTTGTGTTTCTTTCTGTGGTTGCTGTTGATTTTCTGCTTAAATAATTGTGAATAATGAGCGCATTCTTTCGGTAACATTGCCAAAGACGGAATGTTCTGCTACCAATATAACCCTTTCCCTAATTATTGCAGAAGAAACGAATCGTCAGAGCCACCACCAATACTGCTCCCTTTTCTATTGTCGTGTCTCTGTACCTGTTGTACTTACTCCATTCTGTTGGATCAAAACAGCTCGTAAAAACTCTTCTAAATATTGTGGGGCTTCTCTTGTTCTGACAGCAGCCATTTTCTTTGCAACAGTAACAACATCTAGATAGATAATTGATGCATATCTCGACCTTATATTCGAAAGTAAAACTGCCGTATAAACTTCATTTAAGTAAAACTCATCTGACAATGCGAGTGCCAATGCGATTAAATTTGGTTCCAGTAGAATCTTGCTCTGTTCAAAAGCTGACGTAATAGTAACATTAGGCGGAATTGAAATGACGACTTCATCACGTTCTGCAAAACAGGCACGGTCTGTCGCACTTGGAGTTCGATATGCGTCTAGATGAATCGGTGACGAAATTTGAGAACGGCATGTTCGAACTTCAGAAACAATTTGCCCTTGTGTAGGTGTGTGTGACCGGCCTTTTCCGATAGATTCCTCGATTTCATGACTGTAAACATGTAAATGCAGATGTAGTAGTGAGAAGAATGGTTTTTAGATGTTTATCAGATAACCTTCTCACATGTTGGATATGCCCCTGTTTGTCAATGATTATATAATATTAATGGATAACGGCTAGAATAGTTAATTTTTGTATACAATCATCAATAAAATTGATGAAAGTAATGTAGATGATGGTGATGAAAGAGCTTGACAATAAAGATGATCACTTAAAGTCGCCTTATCTTATCAATAATAGGATGTAGTACTACTACATTCCTAGTAGGAATGGTTCTTTCCGAAATGTAATTATCAAATGCAAAGAAACAATCATTTATTTCCAAGCTAGTGTTACTCCTGAAGGCAAAACTCTTACCAAGATTAGGTTTTTAAATCTTCTATACACCACCACATTACGTCTACTGAAAAATCTGACAACTGTTTTCTCCAGTGTCATAACCTCTCTTTTTTTGACACCGCCATCAACAAGTATATCCGGTACATAAATCTGGTAGTCATCGATTTCGAACCATTCCTTAAAGATGAAGATGATAATGAATGCATTTAGTTTAGATTCGATTCGTTTTATGTTGGGCAAGAAAAAACAATTGTCAGTATGCTAAACGCGTAGATTATTCAGCTTGCATAAAATTTAGATTCAATATGAACCGATCGGAGTGGGGGCGCGCAAATGTGACCTGAATGTTGCTAACTTGTACAAATATGAAATTACAATGTTATCTCACGCGCTGTATTTGTGACAGCCCTTAAACCCAGTATATCTTATGATACTCGGGTTAATTTGGCACATCACATGTATGGAGTGTCAAAATATCCGAAGGATTTCGGTCGGCGTCTCTGGGTGAATCATAGACCGTTTTCAAGACAACATTGTCTTGAATTTGCTTCCTGTCTTTCCCGCCATGATTCCTGTTCACGTCATTTTCATCATTGACTAAAAGAACGACAGCGTAGAGACGATTAGATGAAAGTTTACGATCACGTTTACTTTTATTATAATATTCATGATTATCATGTATGAATGGCATTCTGTCTGATATTTCCGTATGAAATCGTAGTGACACATCGTGTTCGATGATTTTGTTATGTAATGTTATGATGAGTATGATGGAAAAGTTATGGTATTTGTCTAACTAAGGATGATAATCTATAACAAAATGGACGATGCGCATTGGTTTCATTACTGTTCAAATGTAGGTATTGATGGTAACGTTGTTGTTTGTTTTTGAGTAATGAAGTAGGTGAGGAAATTGCAGAAAAATAAGCATTTGCAATAGATAATGTAGCAGATGATATATATGTTTTGATTGTTTTCGGGATCAACTTTTTCATGGTGATGAGTTCCTCAACACCATCGCCATAGCTCACGTCGATGCTATTTTCGGTAGTGTGGTGTCTGTGGCTCTATTTGATGTTACTTCGTGTTGATGCTGGATAAGAAGGGGGCCACAAGGAGGCGATTACAAAATTAAATCTACATATTTTTTAATTCCGGGTAAAAACGGCCGGCAGTGACGTAACATATTTGGTGTGTCCTACGTATTGTGCCCAGATATGTGAACGTGTACATGTGTGGAAGATTTCTTTCTGACACATATCACAATCGAAACACATCCTAAAATGTTGTTCACTTCTCGTTCGTGGCATGTTTCATTGTTATTCATCTTTGCCGTATTCTTCACATGCATCAATTTCAGTTTCGTATTTTTCAGTGATATATCACAACAACAAAACACACACTCAGGCTCTTCTTACCTCACAGTCTTCGTAATGCTACACGAAACACAGCGAAAATGGCTAACAAAAATGACTACGGTTTTTTCTCGTATTGCACTACTTTCAACAACATCACCATTCGAAACGAACCGACCATCATCAAATGCTGAATGAATAGACACTGTCCTCAACATATCTTGAAACGATAAAGATGTACGTTATGGCAACATCATCGTAGCTAAAGCGATGGCTAATGCCATTCGTACATCATTATATCCGGGACGAATGTATAACTTGGTTCAACAATGAAAACGATCTGTATTGATTGCCGATGATAGTGCGACGATAATAGAACAAAAGGGTGTTGAACACCCTGCAGCTAAAATTCTGGTAAAAATATCAATATCACATGAAGTTGTTGCAGGCAATGGTACTTCATCCGTTGTTGTTATATGTGGTGCTTTCTCAACAGCTTCTTTGGAATTATTATCAAAATGTATTCATCCAAGTACAATCAGTGATATTATCCAAGTACCCTTGGACATGATATTATATATTGTTAAAGAAAATGCTGTTCCATTTGAATAAAGTGATAGAAGACAACTAAACAAAGCTACTGGTACAAGTCAAACGTTTAAAGTGGTAACTGAGTATGCTAATTTATTAGCTTCTATCGCAGTTGAAGTCGTATTAGCCGTTACAGTTAAACTATTTGGTCGTGGTTATGTGCAAATTAAGAAAAGAAATGAGGATACACGACATGAGTCAAATGTCAGTGCAAATGGCGCAAAAGGTGCTGCAAATGGTGGTAACGGTCATGATGTGGTATCTAATATAATAGATGTTGACAATGATAAATTGATTATCGGCAATGGCAAAGCTTTCCCGGTTTCAGTTAATTCAAAACCTAAATCAGCATTTGTTGCTCCAAAAATTATTCGTACTGGTAAAGTATTATGTGAAACTAATGGTGATATAAAAGCAATTGATGGATTAATATTAACGCATGAAGCTTCATGTGGTGAATTTGGATCACCTAAAACAATAAGTAATGCAAAAGTTACATTAATTCATTTCCGTTTAAGCCCACTTAAAACATATATTGATAATTCAGTAATCATAAAAGACTATATAGCCATGTATAATATGTAACATGATGAACGATTTTCTTTATTAAGCTTATGAAAAAAAATTAAAAATGATGGTTGTTGTGTTGTACTAATACAACAATCTATTGTGAGGGAAGCAACTACAGATTTATCATTACATATCTAATGTAAAATGTAAATAATGGTTGTACGTGATATTGAAAAATATGAAGTAAAATTTAATACAAAACCTGTAGGTTGTATACCCATAGAAGATATTGATTCTTTTCTTCTGATAAACTACCAAAATAAGAATGTTTTGAAGAAATTATGTTTGATAATTGTTATGAAAAAAAAATTACAACAACAGGTATAATGAAACCAGATAAAGAAACTGTTTCTATCCCCGTACGTCGATCCTATACACAACAACAACGAGGAACAATTGTATCATGGATTTTACACAACAACGACATTGAAATTATAGCTGCTACAACATCACTAGCTTCATCAATTATATCTTCATCAACACGTTTACTACTCAGTCATCATCTAAAAAGTTAACATCAGTTGTCATCAAATACGTCGATGAAACTCTTATCAATTACACAGTGGGTATTATAATAATATTTATGACAATAGTAACATCAACAATAACAACACACATAACATTATGATTGATATCTGTTTATTGAAAAATAAACGTTATCGTATTTTTAGTTGTTTAGATAATTTTAATTATCACGATGATAAACATCATCATTATGTTTATGAGGTCAAAATTAATAATAATCATAATAATTATAATTATAGTAATAGTAATAATCGCATCAATTACAATAATTGTAATAATCATCATAATCATATTGTCATTACAGTCCCTACAATAATCGAACGAAAACTATTGACACAATATGGGAATGCTACTATCAACTTCACTTGCCCCTTATATATGCATTGATGTGTCACTGCGTACATGGAATTGTTGCGCAATGGTTTTATGTTTCTCAACAATGTAACGTACGTACTATTTTATTCCATTTTTGAATTACGTTGTCTTCGAATAAATTCCATCAGGCACAACAAAGGGGCCGACGTACACAACTGCGTTAAGACTGATATTTCCATGTTGACAGACGCATGAGCTTGTCGCATTCTCTACTGCTTACATTCTCTTCTCAACGAGTACACTTTTGCACGGATCGTACCGTCTACGGGGAAATCTGATGGCAGTTCCCCTTCAACATAGCCCATACGGTTCATCAACATCTGTATTGCATCCACTGCTTTCAACCTAACGTTCTCCGTCACCATATCACGCAATGATTCTACGTATCTTGCAGAAATTATTTTCCAACTACCCTTTTTCGGTAAAGGTGGAACAATCCCATTTGGTTCTTCCTATACATTTTCTCTCGTGTCTTGCACTATGGTTTGAGGATTATTGCAAATGTCGTCCCCTATGACTGCAGTACTTTCACCAACTTCAACAATATGATCACGTTGCAATTCCGGCATGTCACCACTGTCGTTTTTCAAACAGTACTTTACTTTGTGCTTTGACTTCAAACGTTCAATTACCTGCGTAATATGCTGTTCGCTCGGCAAATCATACATTTTTGGGTATTTCAACCGCAATTTGTGTAACATCAACGACGCACTCATTTTCTTACCCCTCTCTTCGATCCACGTTAAAAACCACTCATTAATATCAGTCCCATACAATTTATTTTTATTAGTACAAAGTACTTTTCCTTGCGCTGGTCGTGACGCCCATCCCGGCTTAAAAAATTCCATTTTTTCACTTCTGAGGATACCGTTACAGCACTCAATTCTTTATTTACGTTCTTATCAAAACTAATATTAGTCTATCCTTTCAAAATTGAATCAAAAGCCAATTCGGTCGCTCTATTCACAAAAGCTCTGTCCTTTTTTACAGACACACCGTCACACAGTTCTCTATGACTGTTGAAAGATCCTTGCGTTCTATATACGCGCCTACACTTCCTTCATTTCGGTAATATCCCAGACGACTCCAACCCAGTTTCATCCTCACGCTCATCTCATCCACATCTAACTCTGTTACTGCATCGATAACGGCCGTTGGTTCTTTGATGGAGCGGGCAAGTTTCAGTTGCGAAACTCTGTTTCGGCATCAAACAACAACACATGTTATTACAATTTTGTAATCAACAGGGACGTCATCCGGTAATAGTACACTGTTCGTTTATGTTCTGTCTTCTTCCAGACACGAAAACATATCTGTAGTACCGTTATCTTCTTTATCTATATCTTCTTCACTACTGTTTTCATCAATTTCGCCATAACTATTTGCATTTTTTTATTAACTTACTTCCGTATTTCGTAAATTTATATTCATTGTAATCCCTACATTAACAGGGAAAAACTTTCGCAGTAACCTCTCCGTTTCAAATTTTACCATAAACTACTTCACTTATTCGCTGCAATTTTGCCACATTTCCCCCTTAAAGTGCTTCTTCTATTTTTAACATTCCTTTACTTTTCTATTTATTTGTAACAACTCGACAGCTTAATTTCATACACCTCCCTCATATTTCAACCCCTTTACCACATGAACTGGAGTGGTCACATCCCTTTCGGTCTCTTGAACATACTGATGCAACTGCTTCATGGCAATTGAAAAATGCGCATCCACATTACTTTTCCCGCATGCGGTTTGGGAGTGTACCATACCTTTCAATTCAATACAGTGGTACGCTGCAATGAAGACAGATGCAACAGGTAGCACGTTATTCTGATAACATTTGGCGTTGTCAGGCATAATCTAAATTTCAGTCAAATTCGGTTGTCCTTTTTTAACCCTGGCCATTATCGCATCAAAAATACTAATAACACCTGAATAGTCCTGAGTCACATCATTTTCAATAATATTGTCCAAGAACAGTGTACTGAAATCAACATCTTCAGAACTGTTTCGTTCATCGTCATCGTCATCCCCTACGAAGAACAGAACAGATCCATGCCACGACGAACCACGCTTACCATAAAATTCAGTAGACGTCTTCCTGAACCGTATAGGTTCAAATTTCACCTTGTAGTCCACGATTAACATACCTGAACTTCCCCGTTTCGAATTTCCTATAATTTCATACAGTTATTTTATCCGAAAATCCTGCACTTTCGCACGATCCTTAAATCCCATGTGTGTGACAATATTTCTTTTCACCCCATTTAATTCTTCAGATATTGGTTCCACTAATTCTGAACATAGAATTCTAACGTCCTCAACAAACTGCAATGGTTTTAAACAGTCTTCAAACTTTCCTGTTCCCAGGAATGTTGTCTAAATTCCTTCTTCATTTCTTGTACTCCTTTTAACTCTACTATATAGACTGTGATGAACATTATGGACAGGATCGTCAAAACACATAATGTGAGATGGATAAGAAAACCTTAAGTTGTCTAGAATGGAATAGGATGTCGTCAATAATTCCCTGACTACTAAAGGATCATCACTTCCATTCTGGATTATTCTGCGTAAAAATTCCATATTCCCATACACCAACCCAGATAAAACATAATCTATACATTCCTTTATGCTTTGATGTCCTTTCATAAAGCACCTTGCAATTCTCAGGAATACAGTACGCCCAAGACGTTTTGTAGAATCAGGACTAATTTTCTTGTCATTATCATAATTCATCCACAATTGTTCCAAACTGATCTTCCTTTCAATTGCTGCAATACTTTCCATGTGCCATTTCAAAGTACTTTTTTCGTACCCCATGCCAACAATTGCACATGCTCCGGTCTAAACACAAATTGTGTGTCATATCTTACAACATCATCTCCTACATGTGATCGACTAAATTTCGTACAAGGTACGACACCACGTTTTTCGATTTCTATTCTATCATTCCATCCTTTAGTATAGGTTTCGCAAATGTGGCTATTCATCTTTCTTCGTTTTGTTGATGGAAGCAAGGAAATCTCGTCACCAGTTTCGTTCCTTTCATTGCACACGTTTTCTGTATGACACAATTCCATGATTTCCTCTTCGTCTTCTTTTGTGAGAAGTTTTTTCATCTCACGGCAGGGAACAGACGAGGTGAGGACGGTGCGTAGTGTACACCTTCAATCGACCCTTTTTTGCTACTTTTCAAAAGATTAATAACCATGTCCTGAACTTTTTTCCAAAGAACAATCACGAACAACCATTTGGTATAACTCCCCACGACTACCGGGAACAATCAATTCACATAATGTGGTTATTAACTCTTTCATAAGTAATATTTCGTTTGTATCCATTTCAGAAATTAATGAAGAATCACCCCCTTCCACACATAGATCAATTGGCAGTTTTCATAAAAAATATCTGGACGTCCTTGCCTTTTTCTTAAATTCGTACACAGCACTTTAGTTTCTTTGTAGCTCCCGTAGTAAAACCTGAATTGTTTCATCCATGTCCCCAGCAATGGTCAGAGTAGATTGCAAGAACGTTTATCCAAGCGGTTCGAGACGAGTTCACAAAACAAACAACAACGATAATGTTCGTTAGTTAGGGTTAATATCACGAGGCATATAGAATTACAAACATGCGCCTGTAAAAGTTTGCGGAAAGAGTTATTTAACTCAACTGCCAAACCATGAACTGTCCAATACAACACTGTTAAAAAAGACGAGCATTGCGGGACTTTTGTAAACTTCCAATTAAAAAATTGAATTAATTGTCGCCGTTTGGAAAAAACTACGTGTCCAACCTCCAAATTCTGCGTTGGGTTGAACGTATCATTCGTGACGTCTTTCTATAATTAATGATATGGACAAGACGGTCAGCTAATTCTTTCCAATTTTTTCTTCAAAAATTCCTCCTCGTTTCCGTACTGGTCTACAGCTGTTTTCAGTATTATGGTCGTACACCTCTGTCGTAATCAACGCTGACACAGTCGAGACGTCCCTGTCGTTCCCTATGAACTACATTCATCATTGATCCTATCTTTCACGTTGATATGCCACATTCCAGATACACTGGGTTTTTCATTTGGAAAAAAATTGGTTACATCCGCGCGCTTTCCTGATTTCCCGTTTTCTCTCTCCACCCCTGGCGGAAAATTTCAGCAGCAGTGTCTTTTACTACCTCTGATTGTAGTTTTTTGTAACTGGCACCTGTGCCAGTTTCATGCTTCCTCTTGTACAAATTTACAGAAATAAGGGCTTTAATACAGTACAGCTCGGTCACTTCCCGTACTCAGAGTAGGTACCGGTACTAGTGCAATCACACGTTTGATTTTTTCATGCACAAATCGTATATCAATTTCGTTACAGCAGTGTCCTAATTTTTCGTCACCGATTTTGTACGCTTTCGCAATGCAGTACCGGTTTCCTGCAATTCGGCTACCCTTTCCAAAAAAACAGTTACACTACAATTACTGTTACATGCTCCGTTTTACGAGGCATAATTTGACTGGATCGTGTAAGAACAAATTTACCTCTCTCTTTACTTTCTAACTTTTCCCCGTGACGAAAAAGTTTCTAACAGGGGTCACTTCGACCACTTTGATACTATACACGCGCCGAACTCACACCATTTTCTCTACATCCCGCCAAAGAAAGAGACCAATTTCCCCGATAATTTCCTCCCCTCTTTATCGTCCAATTTTCCATTTTTGAATCGACAGTGCCATTACACTACCGTGAAAAAGGGTAGGAGAAATCGTTCATAGGGTTATTACATAAACTATTTGTTAAAAAACTAAAAAAAACTTTCTCTAAGACACACAATGTGATAGAGGGCGCTGATGGATTTGATTTGTGATTTTGGATGCAGGTGTAATGGCACGGTCGATTGGGAAACGGAGAAGTGGGGGTGAAAGAAGGGACCGGATTACCTTTGACAATGCAAGCATATTTTAGCGTAAAGTTCCCTCATCGACGTGAAGGAGACGGCAAAGTCCATTTTTGCGAAAAGTATAGACCTCTTCGCAAAATTTGGAAACAGAAATTATTTAGAAACGTCAGAGAGGTGAAAATGAAATTTCTCTGAGCCAATTAAAATTTACCACGGAGGGTACTGTACAAAACACTATTTAGAGATTTTTTGTGAAATTGTGACAGGTAACCTGTTCACAGGAAGCCGAGTTGGGACGGGAAAGACACGCATAGTTCCGAACATGAGCAACTGTAAATTGCTGTATATAAAAAATGTTTCCATTCCTGCATGACTCGTGGCTGAAAATTGTAATTGGGATGTGCTGTGAAAACATTTCCGAAAGTGTGAAAGCACCTGTGATACTGGTGTAATATAACACGAAAGGTCCTGTGTTAACATAGGTCTCCCAATACATAATTTACGCCTCCAGTGAGTAGTGGTGCTGTCATGACGATGTGGTAATAATAATCTGTAAATAAACAATCAATGATTGCATATTTCCCGGCGTCCGTTTCGGACGAAGAGCGACAAAAAAAGAAGGGAAAGCGCAGCATTACGAAATATATACAAACAATTTCGCAAACATAAAATGAAAGAAAAATGAAACCTGAGGCGGGATGCTACGGTTATGCATAGCCAAGGACATTAATTTATAGGAAAAGCACTTGTAACGGAAAATTAGTTGTCTGTATACATCTTATATTTTTAATACGTCAGACAATAGCTCCACGAAAAAGTAAGGAAAACCGAAACAGGAAAGCTGTGCTGGAAACAACCATTCTTGGTAAAGTTCCTGTACTTTTAGAAACACATCACGTATGGTACGTTGAGAAATCTTTAAAGAGAGACAACAATAGAAAAATGTGAAGACAGCGTCGCGTAATCATAATAAATTACAACAAATACAGTTTCGATCATAATCGAAAGTGGTGTGTTTGGGACGCATGTTGGACTGTCAGATTTTGCACAACACAAACCATCTTCTTGTGATTATTTTACCGTATGGTTCCTTTCTTTCAAAGGATTTCAATCACACATTCCGACAAGCACCAACGCTACAGCTTTCATTTGTTTATGTAAATCAATTTATATTGAACTAACAACTCAAAAACGTTGTATTTCGAAACAAATTGGTATGGACGCTATTGTCAGGTCTTACTATGCGATATGAGAAGGCGGGAAGAAGCAATATATGACATACCAAAATCTTCTACGACGTCATGTCATCTATTGAAAAAGGTACCAGCGAGTATTGTGCATGAATGGAGGGGCTGAAAAACTCGATAAAGATGTAGTGCAAGACGTACTCGTAGTAATAAAACGGATGATGAAATGTGTGAAATGGCATTTCTTGGAAAAGGTGAATGTTTCTACAGTCTACTTGTAGATGTAAAGGAAAGTGAAACACATTTTCAAACAAATGTCATGCGCTTGTTTCGATGTACTAAACGGTCCAGTTTGAAACGACGTACGTTGCATGCTGTGATTACAACATCTCTACAATGTAAAGAGTTGATGAAGCTACTGAAAGGAAATGAAAAAGAAATAATCAGGGAGTGATGTGAGTGGACTGACGAAGATGCAGGGGATACAATGGGTATGATCGAAACCAAAACAGCATTTAACAAGAAAAGAAAACTGTTGAACGGGTATGTTGCAAAAATGTTTCGACTTGGACGTAACGACAACATAGCATTACTAAAACGCGGTAAGCTGCCATGTAAAAAAATCACAAGAGGCATGGTAGATGACAAAACGATAAACGATGCACTTTAATTTATATTTCGATCTGATCACATACAGATGCTCTCATGGGGTACGAAGAGAATCAGATGTAATGGTCGGTGGATCTCATTTACAGGAGTTAAAAGCAAACTAAGTCTAGAGATCTTTGGAGATTGTACGAAAACCATAAAAGAAATAGTAGTAATGCGGAAAAACATCTTGGTCGGACAATGTTTATAAGGATAGGGAAAGGATTTACGAAAAGACAACAAAATGTTAAGTCATGCATAGACTATGTACTATCTGCACTACTCTATGAAAATATGGATAGGTTAAAGAAAATAATTGGTAATGAGGTTAATAAAGATGAAATTAATAAACAATTGCAAGATAAGGTCGACGGGGTCAGAAAATATTTAAAATACAGGTTTCCGCATCATATAGGTACCGATAGTGACCCTGTACATGATGTAAGCCACAGTTTATATGGTAAAACAAGTAACCATGAAAATATGGAGGAAGACTATAATTGTAGAGTAGAATGTTTGCAATGTCTGAAACCTTTACAATTCATTGAATATGCAATGAAACATATTGAAGACCGTAATGGGAATGTGAAAAACGCGTTGAAGGAAGTAAAAAGGAAGATGATAACATTCATGGGACATCAACACAGGGCAAAGGTGCAGGACATTGGTATAGGAAAACTATACAAAGCGATTGGTGATGCACAACCTGGGACAGCAGGAATGTTGATTGTTGATTATAAAAGGAAAATAGAACCGATCCATTTTCGTGAAACTTCAACCGAGTTTTTTGGAAAGCGCGGGTACTGTTGTCATGGCGGTGTAATATTCTACGTGAAGCCAAACAAGGAAACTATTTTCAGTGGGAAATTGGAGGCTTCAGAAGAAAACATTTGTACCGAGGGAACAGCAAACGATTGAATGGAGGGGATGGATGACAACCAAATCCTATTTAGCACATTATTTACCGACCATGTGGTCGAAAATGATGCGAAGCAAGATAGCATGTCGGTAATGTCAATATTAGATGCTATTTTCGCTAGATAGGAATTTAAATACCGACATTAACAGACATATGGTTACTATCTGATACCGCCAGATGTTATCAGAACGACGTGCTGCCGGCAATGGTTTCATTTTTGGCCGCGAATCATGGTATCCGCTTGCACAGTTTCATCCACCCTAATACAACATGCGGTAAA
The DNA here is from genome assembly GCA_032358235.1 of Odonthalia washingtoniensis. NCBI lineage: Eukaryota > Rhodophyta > Florideophyceae > Ceramiales > Rhodomelaceae > Odonthalia > Odonthalia washingtoniensis. The sequence continues at coordinate 1,155 of JAULBU010017434.1, read as the reverse complement.
ATCATCGTTGATGCTAATTTTTCCATATCTATGAAACTTGTTCATAGATATGTGCGGGGAACAGAAAACGATATAACAACACCAATTTATGTTGTAGAAGCGTTGGGTTATGAAGGAGGAATTGGGGATTCATTAATAGAGTTGGTACATGTTGAATGCAAATGTACAGGTCTGCTAGCAATAACGGAGGCAATGCTGGAAAAACATTTCACATCTTCAACGGGTAGGTGAGGTCAAATACGGATATGCTCGGAATTGTACAGTTCAGGCAACATTACATCCGTATTCTGGTGGGAACGGAAAGGAGTACATATTTATCAAATATGGGAGCGCATCTAGCAGGAATGTGACGTCTGTTGACGGTGCGGTGAGTAATACTGATGGTGTGGAATATGATTATGACGAAATGGGAGATGGCGATAATGATTGTACTGGCCATCAAATACAGGAAGAAAGGTATGTATACCGATAAATACGGTAAGTCTTCTGGTACCAAGTACTGTTAAAGTTGATTACAAAAGTGACATAACAGGTGTTGTTGTGTGGATGCTTTCTAGTTTGAACTCACTAAAAATAGAAAGCTCCATCCGTCCTACAAGCGCTATTTCTGATGCGCATGCCAAGATGAAGGTTCATGAGGGAGAAATTGAAGACGGGACAGGTCTGGAATGGGAAGGTATTCTACCTCAGTGTCTTAAGTGCTGAAGGGTTTATAGAAATTATGCAAGTTTTGAGAGACATAAGCAAAAATGTAGTGACGGTAATGTAAGATGCGATAGGACGGTTATGAACCGTGCTGCGTAATTGGCTCTATTGGCATTAAAACAAGGACATCTCCACATTTAAACATATTGTAACGACAGTCCACATTTAAATGATATCATTGTAATAAATGAAATGAAAAAAGTACGATTCTCAAACCAGGATGGGAAATACGACCGGCGCAGGGTAAAACATCGGGAAAGAATAAGATTAAGCCATCTTTAAAATGGATAGAAGGATGGTTTTCCACAGGCGTCGAAGAAAAGGGCAAGAAAATGAGCGCAAGCACGATTCTCAATGCTCTTGGGTTACAATTTCCCCGACGGTACGATTTACCGTCGGAGCAGCACATCACGCAAGCCATTTAGTCCTTGACCAAGAAGCACAAACATG
>JAULBU010017423.1:0-20551 GCA_032358235.1 Odonthalia washingtoniensis | reverse complement strand
ACGGACTGTATGTACCCTTGTTTACAAAAAATATTAATATTTTATTCGAGTTCATCAGCTCTAACTAGAGATGCCCTTATTGAAGTCAGATCCCCAACTAGAGATGCCCTAACTAGAGATGCCCTTACGATGCCTTCCCGAGGTGGGATGAAAACGACGCAACTACCCACTTTAAAAAAATATATAAATATATATATTCTTATTTTCAACTATTTATAAATAATTATAAAAAATTGTAAATGGAATGGTATGAGAAATTTATTGTTTACATTATTATTCAAAATGAATACAGCTGGCATCATATAATATATTATCGACATAATATGTCCATATTATGTCGATAGGATAAGAGCAATATCTGACTGATGATGGCTCAAATTCTATTAATAATATTGCAGGCCAACATCCGACAACTATTGTGCCACGCGAAAGCATCACCTCAATTGATGATTTTCGAATAAATATATGGTGCTTATGATCCGTTGCGCGACCTATCCTCGACATGAAAACAAGGAAAATTGGCCGCATAGGCCACGTGCAAATATGTGTGGAACATGAATAATATTATAAAGCACGCTGTTCCCTCACCTTGTATCCAAACTCAACTTTGTATTACAGTACCTTCATCTACTGAATTTGTCGCAAATGAAATGTTTTTACTTTTTTAACAAGTGCTTTATGTAATAACCCTATTAAAAAGTAGCAATTTAAAAATTACAAAAATGCCATTGCGATCAAACAATGTCAAAGAATAATTCATTTTTCAAAAATCATTATTTAAAACCTTTTCACTGCACTTTTAAACCACATATGCCTGCATTGACACTTTACAATCACAATTTTCAGAAATATGCGAATGTAATGTAATGTATGAATGAAATCCATTCTATGGACCTTCTTTTTGGGTGGGCGGCGGGGGAGGGGCAGAATCAGTTAAATTTGATGCAGCTAAACATCTGGATGTTCAGCTGTATTCATTCCCAAATCTGGAAACCTAATCATGTTCAACAATATTGTGCGCACTTATAGCGCAGGAAGATGCAGGAACTTCGTCATCTCTTTTCTCCTAGATCAACCAAATCCGAAAGTACTGAATCCCATCATGAATACATCCACAAATTTCCTCGCCTTCTTGTCTTCCACTCCCCTTCACCCGGTGACAAACTTTAATATTTCCAAAACGACGACTTCAACCACACCAATTCGCCACCAATACCACAAAAATGCAACAATTGCAACAAAGACAAAACAACCATGCATGCTCCAAAGTCCAAATTCCGATGGTCCTCCGTCGCTAGGTGATTTACACTCTGCTCGTGATGCCACATCGATAATGCAAGGTCCTGCTGTGACCTTCAGCACATCACGCATATCAATTCCCGAAGACGATGACAGTAACGAAAATGTTACGAAAGCTGCTCAATCAAGTGTGAATGATGCACTTTCCAAACTAACCGAGAATGGCAATAGTACCGTACCGGGAATCATACACGTTACATTCACTCCTGATCTTCCAGCAGATATTATTTTCAATGCCATTTCTTCTGAGTGTCCTGTCATAGGGCGATCCATCGCAAAAGAATGTGGAACTCCACGTACTATTGAAGTGCTCGTGCTTGCTGGAAGCTCTTCTTTCCACATCGGCGTTGGGAAATCATCCAAATCATCAGAAGAGGCTATTTCGAACGCCGTTTCAGCCGTATCTAAACAGCAAGGGATATTCAGTCTATTCGTCACTTCAGAAGGTATTGAAGAAAACAGTGTACGCTCATTGTTGTCAACGACAATCGGTAATCAAATACCTTCATATGGTGGTCCTGGGAACGCGGTATTCATCAATGACAATACAGTGAAATACTTAATCAACAACTCGGACGAAGAAGGTCGGGAAAATGAGAAAGAATATCTATGTGGAATCATGTTAATTGATGGATCTACGTCATTTTTGATATCAGCAGTTGTGAAAAATTGGGCACAACCTAAATATGTACATCCATTAGAGTTTTTAAAACCTCGGTATAAAGGTGATCCGGAGTTGGATTTACTCGAGTCCATTAAATTCGATGACTGGGATACATTTGTGGAATGTTTTGAAAAACATGGTGTTGATGTCAATTATCAATGGGCTACAAAGCAGCATCAGGCGCCGTTGCTTGCTGCAGCTAGTAGAGGAAGATTGAAAATGATGAAGTATTTATTAGACAATGGGGCTGATTTTGGTTACAAGAATGATGCTGGATACAATGCAGTTATGTACACTTTAAAATTGAAGGAGTACGGGGATGAGGTCGTGGGGACACAGCTTAATGTACTGAAGGAAGCTGGAGCTGATCTTAATGAAACGGATTTTTATCATTCTATTTCCTAGATCGCAATAATTCTGTTTCAATTTTTAAAAATGAAAACATCATTACGACTCTAGTATAAAGTGAAGTCGATTTCCAGAGCTGAGTTTTGTAAAGAAATTCGATCGGCTATTTTAAAACTAACTTTTAGCTGAAGAGCGGGTCTACACTTTGTCCCTTCCTTCGCCGCCGATATAAACATATCTATCAGACGAATAGATGTACGGTGAATGTTGTCCACATAAAGATTAGATCAACGGTTCATAACGCTGGAAAATGTGAGGATAGAAGAAAACGATTAGTAACAGAAGGAGTATTTGACGGGCATGGGGCGCAAGGACACGCTGTGAGAAAATTAGCCTGTAATAGAATAGAACTTGCCATTGACGGTTTACTCAATGATGAAAGCTCGTCCCAGTCGATGATAGGATTGCAGAAGACTACTTTTAAAGAAACGGCTGCTATCGTTGATAATGGTACTTGTCTTACTGATACGAACAAAATGAATTTTTAAATACATTATTGTATTCAAAATTTTAAAACAATTTGAATACACTTGATTTTTTAAAATGTTTTAAAAAAATCAAGTGTATGCGGCGCGGAAAACGATTAAACAAAGAAAACAGTTGAGAAAGTTGAACGTGTTATAACGAGAAACGACGACGACGTTCGAGTGTATTGTTCAACTGAACTAGTACTGTATTTCCAACTAAAACATATATAATTTTCAATGAAACGCATAAAAGATTTTTTTAAAAACACTCTTATGCGTACACCAGTGTATTCATACACGACATGTTATTAATAGACAGTAAGGTATATTTAGGCAAATATGAGTTGTCTTACACTTGTCTTGAGATGGCATCAATAAGCCATCCGATCTCAGCCCTCATCGTGAGAGGTATCAGTTGAAGGTTCTTTTTGAATCAAGTTCCAAACGTTCGTGCGTCTGCAATATTTAAAAGGTGTTTTTACTTCACACGCTCGGATCAAGATTTGTTATACAGTGGGGGCATACAGAAATAAAACAAATTAACACTTTGTAAATTTGTTCCAAACATAATGTACATTCAGAAATAAATGTTGCGAATACACGTGTTCTATTTCCCGCTATTTTATAGGGATACCGAAACAGATACAGACACGAATCGTTTGCAGAAAGACGAACAGAGTGACAGAATATACCTGATATAAAGATGTATGATTCAGTATGTTTGCGAGTACAACTTTATCATCCATTGTTACCTAATCACAATTGAAGGTAGAAACCAACAACAACACTTCTCCAACGTCGAACGACAATGATTCCACCAATCCCACCAATACCACCAATACCACAATTGTCACCATCACTTTCCCCGACCCCATTTCTGTATGGAGGACCGCTTCCATCACAACATAGCTCTGAGGAAATACAACCTTTTCTATCAGAACAAGCACCTAAATCTCTATCAACAGCTGAAAATTCCACTGATCAAAAAAAGGGTAAGCGCAAGGGCTCGCCAAACTATAGCGATAAAGAAATAAAATATTATTGCAAATTATTGGTGAGGTAGAGCCTGTTGGATCCAACCACTGGGCGATCATTAGCGATAAATACAACGACTATGCAATTGGTGCTCATCGACCTACCCGTGATATTGATTCTGTAAAAAACAAGTATGATAAACTTGTTAACACCAAAAAACCAACTGGTGATCCATCATGCCCGCCAAATGTTCGCCATGCAAAGCATATTGCTCGTGATATTCTTTGGAAAGTTCAAGCTGTTACAGCAGGAGAGTCGTCAAGTGCTACTGATAATTATGAAGTGAATGGAGGGGAAACTAATCGAAATAATGGTCAAAGTATTGCCAGTAAAGATGATCCTAGAATATTGGTTAAAAGAAAGAGGAACAGAAAAGACGAAGCGGGTGGTTTAAAAAGAAGTGAATATGTGGAAGAAGACATAATGCTCAAACATGTTGGCAATATGTCGAATGCGATTTGCCTGTTCCTCGATAAATCCACTAGGACAGTGGATTCAGAATCTGATATTAAAGAAGCAGTTAAGGAAGAAGTCTGAAAGGAGTTGAAGGAAACTAATGGTACGCTTGGAAAATTAAAAGAGATGATGATGTCTTTCATGGGCCGTGCTGCATTATTTTGTGCTGATTATTGACGGCGTATTTAGATCTATAGATTGAATGTAATTTGTCCTGTTTTATGTTTTTTATTAAACGAATTGTTCTTTGATTCTCTATTCGAATGAAATTTCATTTTGTTCTTCTACAAAACGATTCATCCACGGATTGCTGTTCAAATCTCGAATCTTGTACGTAGTTCTGATTTCATTTAGTCCGACTTTCCTAGTGCGTAAATTGAGTAGATGTGCACACACAACTAACAGGCGCCGGTGAACAGAAGAATCAGATGACAAAGATATACGAAGGCGGCCAAATGGTGCTTTCAAAGCACGGACTATCCGTTCTGCCGACTGTCTTTCAATTGGAATAATACGTTTAAGAATCAAATTAATAGCACACATTTTAGCAGACTCCAGTATGTCTAATGTCTCACTTGTCTTTCTACCTCTGACAATATTTAGTTTTGTTTTCTTTGTGTCCACTTTGAAAGCAATATCACATAAAATTGCAAATCCTCTGGGTGTCATTTAATCATTCAGTCTCGGTTCAAAAACACCAGAGTTGTTTGCAACTCCGCTATCATGCCAACTTCCAGGATAATTTAGTGAAACATGAATTAATTCACAATTAAAGTTGTAAATTAACAGGTTTGAAACCTCTACTTTTGTTGTGTAGCCTTCATAGTATGTATTCTGCCAATCTTTGTCGATGTAGTCTGCATAAGAAAGAAGAGCACCATCCATTACTCCAAAAACACCATTTCAAAGTCTACCCGTCAGTTTATTGTCCTTTAATAGATTTATTGGTTGTTTTATCTCAGATAATGTAGGCCATTCTAGACGAAGATCATGATATCTCTTTTTTATTATAATTTGACGCATAACCTCCATCGCATAGTCAATCCAGACATTAATTGATGTTGGAATTAGTCCAAATATTGGATACAAACTGTACTGGCGTCTACTTGACTTTATGTTCCATATACAAATACCTAAAATGTCAACTGTGTTTAGGAATGTCTTCCTTCCTCTTGAATTCGATCCACGACAGTATGGACTTCCATAGTTGACAAGTTGACGTTCTGCTGAGAAAATGGGTAGGATAATGTTGAAGAACGTGTGACGATCAAAGTTGGCAGATATAATTAAATCAGACGATGTACCGCAGGATAATAATTGTCTCCAAGGTGTTGTTGGTGTTGACGATACTCGATGAAGTAATGCTGGTCGGAGGTATCGTGGTTGAGTTTGTCGTTTCTTTTTAATTGCCGTTAATCGTCTAGCCGCGGCTGCAGATGCTGTTGCTGCTGTTGTTAAACAAATAATAATTTCAAAATCTTCCTTCTTCATCGCGACGGTCTTACTGGCAGCGTTGGGTAAGGTTACTACGAAAGGCTGGAAACGACTACTATATTTGATAATTTGTAGATCCTTGCTCAAGGATCTACACTTTGTTGGAAATAAAAAATGTTTGCGGGCTTTTAATGTGCTGTGATTGGCTAAAAATTGTAAATTTGTAGTTTTTTTTATTTCTGTATGCACCCAGTGGGTGCATACAGAAATAAAAATTGTATGGGTGCACATGGGTGTACTTGGTCTATCGCCCAACTTGGAAAGTAATTAATTAGGGCATCTCTAGTTAGGAGGGTACTTGAGTTCGAACCCAGATTCTATACACTACTGACTAAGAGCATCTTTACTAGGTAGAGTTTCGATTAAAATTTAATGAATAAATTTAATCAGAAAAATAGTCGAAACTAAACTGCATACACCGAAAAAATATGTGATGCGGGACAGTTTCAACTTTTCCATCTCTACTGTACTGGTAATATTTTGACACTGACTGTTCGATGTAGTGTATAGTCTATTACAGCCAATAAAAATGAAGATAAATTTCCCGAAATGCCGGTAGTGTATTCCCAAAGGAGGTGCACAGTGTGATAAGAGAAGGTGTATTTTCACTGTACGTCTCTGTATACGGGCCAACAATAAATATTCTGAAACTAAACTTTCAGTTGGCTGGGCCAACTGTATGTTTATTTTTACTTAAAATTAAATTGGTGGGTTTAATTTCGGGTTTAATTTCAGCGGAGTCAAACCGGTTGAAAAATAATGTGCATTACAGTCTAATAGTGATGCTCCAAAATGTCGTGATCTTACTGTATGGAGTACAAATTTAATCGAAACTCTACCTTATTAGAGATGCTGTAATGCAGCATTATTTAAAACAATTTATCCAAACAAAGAGCCCAATAATCCCAGAAGTAACACGCGGCTAATGTGAAATACTGTAATGAAAATTACAAAAAAATACTTTTTGAACAAATTTGAACCGCCGGCAGTGTCGACTTTGTGTCAAATAATTTTTCCACCAATTCTCTGAAATCTGAGCAAAGAGTTGATTTTAAAATTCACCATGAAGCAACACAAATTTTCCATCTCATCTTCAAAATGTCAACGTTCTTTTACAAATATCGTCAGCATGACTACCAAAACTTCGTTCGGTCGGAGGATCAGGGATGTATTCTTCACTCCAGTAGGTGATGGTGACGACAATCAATACTAGTGCAAGTGTGTGTTGACGAGGAAGATTGTGGGTTCAGGCTATACAAACGTTGTACAAAATGTACTCACACGACATGAAAAAGAGTATTCAAGTTTTCGAGCGTGCGATTTGAGCGAGTGATTCAAACTGGAGTTCTACAAAACAACCACAACTGCTGATACTTCAACTTTATTCTGGTCAAAAGAATGCACGAATGCGTACGGTTGGATCGAATTGGTAACAGTGCGCTTACAACCATTCTCAATCTCCCAAAATGTATTATTCAGAAAGCACATGAAGTATTATCCTATATCAGTAAATAAATTATTAATATATCTACAACCACTCACACAGAACGTTGAAGCCAAAAATTCTACGGCCTCACCTGAAAGATTTGCATTAGTATTTGATGGTTGGTTGAGTGATGATGCTCATTACCTCAGTATGTTTTCAACTTTTCCGTTTGATAATGTTGATGGATTTAAAACTTTATTAATTTTTAACCATTAGAAGATGAATCATCACAAGGTTCTGATCAGCATATACGTTTGACAGACTTTGTTATAAGTGTGTATGGTAAAACCAGGGATAATGTTGTAGCATTGATTGGGGACAAATGTGCAACAAACAAGGATTTTTCTATAAAGTGCGGGCGTCACTTCATTGGTTGCTACAGTCATAGATTTAATGTAGAAGTTAAGCATGTTTTGGATGAGTCAAAGGATGAAATCGCAAAAGTACGATTTATGATGGTTAAACTGGCCCCGCCAATTGCTGGTGCAAAATTACGAAAGTTAACTCCTCTAAAAGCACAAGTTGGTAATGTTACAAGGTGGTCATGGGCTTTTTCAATGTCGGAAAGGTATCAAGAAATTAGCAACAATGTACCGTTAATTGGGGATGATCAAATTATTGATTTAATACCAACAAATAGAGAATACAAGGCGCTTGACGATTTTTTTATGAAATTGTTAAATCTTCAATCTGTTACTACAGAGTTACAAAGACAAGATATTACTATGACAGAATCTCGAACTGTCGTTGATACTGCAATTGACAGATACCCATCTATGAAGAAAGGTTAAAATATGATGCGGAGATTGTATTGGAGCCTCACTTTGAGTCCACAGTTGTGGTGCAACGGGTATTCCCAGTTTGATTGGCCTCAGTGATCATAATTTCTTTTCGTCATGAAGCGTGACCAATTGGCCACGTTCCCGTCACGATTCGCCACGTTGCTCGCGAGCGGGCGAGACAAGGACATTTATCTCCACACCACGTGTTAGATCTCCATTCCACGTATGTTTTTTGACGATGGGATAATTACTGTACAGGATACAGAAATTCACTGTCCGTCATGCCCTGTATGATCCACCTACCGCCAACCGGCGGCGGAAAGACATACTTAAAGGGGTTTTTCACACTTTGACCCTGTGATTTTAATAAAGACAAGCAACTTTGAGCCTGAATTTACCCCCGAAACTTGCTTTTCGTTCAGTATAACTAATCCGTTTATGCAACGATAGTCATTCTACCTCGCTTGCGAGCATCGTTCAACAGCACCTTACACGTGCAACTTTTGGTCCGACTCACCTTACGTCATGTTGTATTAACCGCGTTACAAGCGTGACCAAGATCCAACTTCAACTTTCACACTTCATACCTCGCCGACCGCCGTCGTGACAAGTAATACAGACAACCCACACATTTGCTGAGCGCCATCTGACAACTTCAACCCCTCCACTTTTGGTGGAGTGCAAAGCCGATACACGCTACTGGGGAAAGAGGACCTCGAAAACCCTTGGTGCCGTTCCCCCTCCTTTCCTTCTTTGGGAAGTACATTGTACTACAGCAGTTACAAAATTCAAGACAATAGGCACTCTGAATTGAGCACATGTGAGCTTGATACTGTGAAAGAATTTAAATGTGGCTCACTTGGCAATACTGAGGAAGAAAGTGAAGAATCTCTTCCAATTGCTGCAAGAGCAATCAAGAAGAGACGTTTGGATAAATCATCTACTGGTAAGTATTTGGATCTACGGTTTCTGTTGCCTACTGTTGGCTTTACGGTTAATGATTGACGGAAGGGATTGCTTCCTTCAAATTCAGAGATTATAGTTTTCCTTAAGTTTAATGCAGAGTTTTGGGACGTTTCAGCCGTAAATCTTTTATTGAACAGTAGTACTCAAAAAAAGGTATGCAAGCGCTATTAACTCGTTTGTCCAACGCTAGTCGTGCTTCACCGGTAGTACTGTCGTTCAACTCCACGTCTCACGAGGTATTCACACCATCATCCTGTAATCCCGCACGAAGTGCGCTTTCGCAATCGACACTCCATCTACTATTGTCATCAGTTCATCTCCCGACACGACTATTCGTCGGAAAGTCAACCACTACATTTACCTGCCTTTATCTGCCTTTCCTTCTCGTTTTGGTGAAGTGCAACAACCTACGAGCTATTTGGAAAGAAGGCTTCGAACAACTTTAGTGACTCGTCTGCCCCTTTCTCTGGGTGAATTGTACTACATCCGATCTCCTGTAGTGCATTGCACTTTCAGAAAGGAAGGAAGGAAAACGGCACTAAGGGTGTTCGGAGTCCTCGTTCCATGGTAGCTCGTGTTGGCAGTGCACTCAAACAAAAGGGGAGGTAGGATGATACTGAGAACGTAGGTGGCTGCAGTCCCAGAGGGTGTAGGGTGCCGGTGTATTTGAAAGAAGACGTTGGTAGGATGGTCCTGAGATGCGCATCTAAACGGATGGAGCGATATTCCAAGAACAACTCCGTCAAGAGAGAGGCGGTTGGAGCGCTTACGAAAGTTGACACTGCTAATGAAAGCCGGTTCGTATTCACGCTTGTAAGGGGAGGAGTGGACTAACGCTGGCGCAGTAAACGTTCTACCAGAGCCGAAGAATCTTTGTCGATCGCGACGAATACAAGTTCGTGGGTGGATGAAGTATCAGAAACGATTGGGTTTATTCTCATTAATGGAATTCATGGCAAAGAAACCTCATAAGTAGACTTCATGTGTCGCCTGATGGAGAAATGAGGAGCGTACAGAACACGTACAGTAAGGTGCTGAACCAGTGTACAGCTGTCTGGAAAACACTTGACCGATGGTTCAATCCCTCGAATTAGGCTGAACGCAGAAAACGGGACAAACGTGAAAGATAAACGTAACAAAATTGTGCTAACTTGGAATTGAGCGTCGCTTGGTTGACGGCCAATTCAACCACACAACCCCCTTTTCAATAGTCGAATACTCTGTGTGAGTCTCAGAGATACCGCTAGTGAGGTCCAAATTCTTGGTATCAATTCCAGTTCGCCCTCCTTTTCCTCGCGTCCGCCCAGATTTGTCGTGGCGTCCATTAGCATTCGAAATAGATCTGTCGTATTTTCTTATTTCACGTCATGAGTGACAGTGTGAGTTATCCTCTTCCTGAGTCCACAAGAACAACATGGTATGCTGATTACCCTTTAGCCACTATTCTAACCGCTAACGAAGCGACGTCCTCTATTCGCAACGCGGCTCCATCAACAGGAGTAGAAAGTATCCCGGTTCCCATTGTGTGTATGGAAACTGTCTCCAGTGCAGAAATGCCCGTAGTCTTCACTCGTGGAATTACAGCTCCTACTTCCTCCATGTCTGTGGTGCCGTCTATCCCCGTTACCGGTGTTGAGATTGATCATCCACAAGAAGATGAGGTAAGGCGAATCAGCTTTTTGAATGCTGTAAATAAAACATACCCAGCACCAATCGCGTAAGATGATGCCGGTCCATTTGATGATTCAGCGCTTTACGGGGCGGACCCATGGTTCGATAGGGCGGCCGTCCTGGACGGATCTATAATCCCACGTTCTGCGTATAACGGTTTCCGACCCGGGGTATCTCGTAGACAGCGATGTAGACCGAATAGTGGCGGAGACAGTTCATTTTTTACGACGAAGAACTTCGGGTTGAAAGTGGCTGAACCGCTACCAGTGTTCGTATTGATTTTTCCGAGGCATACCATGCCAGTTTAAACCGTTTTTGACGTTTACGTCACTTTTGTAGAATATCCGTGCAGACTTGTTACTCTACCGCAGGCATAGCGAGATAAAGTATGTTGAAAATATTTACAAGGTCACAGCCGAGATGTGGGAAGACTGGCAGGGACAAATAATGGTTTCCAATGAGGTGATGCTAATTACGGAACCCTTACTCGGGCTGAGTTTCGGTTTTTCCGTAAGAACTCCTCGTAATGGAAGGCCCAGATTAGATACGAACGTCGGTTTAGGTCGGAGTACGGTCTGGGGGTTCCTTGCTAATGCGTGATGCATCATCATCTCTGCCCTAACACGCGTAATAACGATTGGGTTAGGTTGACAAAGGGATGGCGCTCGTTGAGGTCCCCAGAGGGTGTATTGTTGAACATCCTCCGTGTTTTTCATACGTTATTTTGGAGTTGCATAACGACCCCGATAGTGTTTGGTGGGTTCTGGGTTACACAGAGATGGTGGCGAAGACAGTAGACTTCTTGATTTCGGAATTGTATGATCATTACCGGCTTCGGTCCGTTTTTCTGCACACGATATTATTCAGTTGGGAGTTGAACCTGTTGCCAATTTTGGGGAACCAAGAGAATGTTGAAGAATACCTCGGTCTCTTATGTGTGATCGGGAGCAGCAATTTCAGTCGGTTGTCGCTCACATTGCGTGCACGTGGGGAGAAGAAGGAGGACCATTTGTCCGGTCGCGTTGGAGTAGGAGCCGATTTGGTGTATTATGATCTATACGTGCGACGCGTGATCGGCGAAGCGGATGCGAAACGACTGTTCGCTCATGAGCATGCAACCATCCCCCCTAGATTTCAATTTCGATTCGTCCCCAAGTGGATGAGTAGTAAATCCTGCTGGAACTAACCAGAATGGTGATGATGACCATAGCCGGTATGAATACGTGGCAGGTTGGGATAGAGATGACGCTGTTATGGATGACCCGGAGTCACCACTTTACACGTACAGTGATCCGTACGGTGTACTCTATCCCGTCGCTTGAGACGTTAGCCCGGAATGCGACGTGGTTGGTTCTCCACCTGCCATGGGGGGATGGTATCGTTCCTGGTTCGGATTTCTTTGCTGATGTTGTCCGACAATTTCTTCGAGAGACTGGGGTGGGAGATCGTTACTAACTAGGAGTTGGGCTGAATTACGCGGGTATTTCCGCCGTCGTTTGTTCTTGGTTTTCTCTAGTTTCATGCTGGTCGTATCCTCGGTGGAATCCGTGTAAGATATTTTGGCTGCCTCTGTCTGCTAGAGTTTGACTTGGTTTGATTGCGTGCATTAACAGATAAAATTTGTTGGTATAATTGGTTCCTCCGCTGTGGGACCGTTGTGGAGTTTTTGGGGAATTGGAAGCCTTATCCTCTGCTCGAGAGCGTGTAATGGTTTCAGCTGCGGAAGAAAATTAGTTCTTTTCCGCAATTCATGTTGCATTCATATCGTTGTTCCCCTCTTTTAGAGTGTGTTGATGTGAAGTTGCGATTGATTTCCCAGCACGAGCAGCCAAATGCGGACAACCATTCCCTATGGTTGGGATTTTTGGTCCATTTTTTGTTTTGTTTTATGCTTATTGTTTCAATCTGTACTCAATTGCAAGGATTTACGTTTGGTTGCGATTCTCAATTATGATCACTAATTTTAGTGTTTTTGTGTGTAATAAAGTTGATATCATCCGGCGATTGAGTTGTTGAAGTCCATCGGCAACTCAAGCTTCTTTTTCTTATAGCTGACCACCATATTTTTGGGAAGGTGCTCAATGGCTCTCAGGTATCATCAGCCGACTTATAGCCGTACCATCTGACTCTATATGTTTGTGTCGCCCACTTTTGTGTGAGGTTGTTTATAATCGGTATTGAATTCATGGTCGATAATCCGTTCAATGACGTATTATTCTGGATTTTCCAGCTCTTGGTCGTTATCTTCCTGCTCACGATTCGGTGAGGTGCATTTGTGCTCTTTCGTGGGGTTGGCTCATCCTGGCGTTGCTGTGAGTTGTTTTAATCCTTAATGGTCTCGTTCTCGCCGGTATTCTCATCTTCATCCGTTCTATTTTGTTCGTCATCGTTCGGTCTGGATCTGGTCGGTGCTTTCCGAGTGTGCGTGTTTGCCGACGTTGGGTAGATGTAGGGGGTTATTTATTCGTCTGTAATTGGATTAAAGGCTTTTTGAATCTCCTTCAAGGTGCGTGGTTAGGGCACCAGGACTGCGCGTGACCGTGAAATTCTCTCAACAGACCTGTCGGTTCGTTCAATTACCACCGTATTTCCCATTACATCATTAACACTGTAGGGTCTTCTGCCACTGCAGCCAATTTGTGGCGGTGTTAACGTTCATCCCGTCGTCCGACGCTTAATAATACCCATTCGTCTGGTAAGAGTTTCTCCGTCTGTCGCCTTAGGCGGTTGTAGTAGTTGCGTTTATAACGGGCTTGTGACCAGCCGGGCTTACTTTTCGTCTCGCGAAGGGCCATTTCCAAACATGCCTTCCAAGTATCCGTGGCCTCTTTTGGATTGTTTGATCTTTCTGTTTCAGCTTTCAACGCCAGTGCTGGCGGTGGTCGTGACAAAACGAGCTTGAACGGAGCTAATGCCGTCGATAAGTACGTCTTACAATTGTAGGGTACGTCAGTGAGCCGGTATAGAGGTCCCAACCGTTGGGGTGGTCTACCAAGTAGCTGCATATCGCGAAATTGATGGTCCGGTTGTATCTTTCGACTTGCTCGTTAGTATGGGCATGGTACGTTGTGATAAATACGATATGGATGTTCAATATCTTGCAAATTTCTTGAAACAACTTGGATATGAAGCATCCTCTTTTGTGGGAGATAAGTTACTTCGGAGTTTCGTAGTTGAAGACCCATCCATTCACAAAGTGCTTGGAAGCTTTTTCGATGATGACAACTCCTTCATTGGTACGTTTTTGTTTAACTTGGTAAAACGGTCTGATATTACCAATATGTATTGGTTTTCACGTGCCGTTTTGATTAGTCCACACAAGACGTCTATGGCGACGGATTGGAGTGGTGCCTCTGCCGAAAAATTTGAAGTTTCATGGCATTCTTACGCAATTTAATAAAGTTACCGGCTGAAATTGGGCATCTTTATTCTGTGGCGTAACAATCAACTGCAGATGCAAGCCAGTACATATGACAGCGTATTGTTGGTGTAGTTTCCTGCCTCCTGAATTACCACCGAGTCTGGTGTAATGGTGTAGCTGCAATAATTTCGTCTTTAAGACATGAGAGATGAAAATTTGGGGTCCGTTTTAAGCTTTCCGGATTATTAGTCCGTCGTCATTGAAGCCGAAGGTTTGTACCACCCCCTCTTCAATTATTTTGCGTATGTTTCGAAAAAAGGAGTCGGATTGTTGTGTGAGGAGTAATTACTCGGTTGGGATTTGTTGGAATAACTGCTCGGACTGTGTCGGTCGGACTCGGCAATGTGATGAACACGTAATCGGTTGAATAATCATCCAAGTAGTCTGGAGTGTGCGCCTAGTTCACTGTTGGCGAGTCCATTTGGGAGTGATGGGTGTTGAACAGGAAAATATGTTCATGGGTGTTGCAATTTTCTTCTAGCATGGTGAATGTTGGAAGGTCTTCTTCGTCGTACGCGATTGTCTCTGCGGACATTTTAAGTCACAAAAAAGCGTTGGCATGTGTTTTGGTTTTGTAATTATTATACTGTATATGAAAGTCGAACTCCACTAGACGCAATCGCCAGCGCATAAGTCTGCCAGATGAATCGGTGATTGTAAGTTACCAGCCACGTGCTGCATGGTCTGTGTACATGACGAACTTCTCATAGAGAAATATTGGGCGGAGTATCTTAAGGGCCCATACCACAGCGAGTTATTCTCTCTCCGTTGCGTGGTAGCCCTTCTCGGCTTGGTTAAATGAACTAGACCAATACCCGGTAGGTTTACGTCCCCCATCTTGATGGGTTTGGAAAGTGCGCAGCCGACTTGATAGTTGCTTGCATCTGTGTAGACCCATTTTTTGGTAGGTTGAGTAGAGGTAACGCCAGTATTGGCGGTGAGTAGAAGCCTCTACAAGAGAGTGAAAGAATTGAAGTTGTTCCTCATTCAATTCTAATTAGTCCGGGTTATTCCTATTCAACAGCTCGTTAAGTTTTCACACTGTGTTTGTAAAGCTTGGTATGCACCGTCTGTAGACGTTATAGAGTCCTAGGAAGGATCGTGATTCCGTCTGTGACTTTTTTGGCTTAGCTTTCGGGAGTGACTACGTGTTTGTTCGATCTATTTCCAGTTCTCCTGGTTTGATGATGTGACCGAGGTACTCGACGGTACTCGTGAAGAAATGGCATTTCTTGATCTTTAACAAGGTGCCCGTTGCTTCGAGGCAGGCGAGGATTTGATCCACATGTTTCATGTTCTCGTCTACAGTCTTGGAGTAGATTATTAAGTAGTCCAACCGGAATGATTTTCCGTCCGCTAAATTAGCTATTCCTGCACTGGTGAGACACAAGTGATTGTCGTATATGTGGGATGTTGCTTCAACGAGGATTAGTCCTTGGCGTGCTGTTCTGACTGGTATCCACGTTTGTATTCCCGTTCGTATAACCGTCTGTTCTGCAGCAAATATTTTTGGCGAGGTCCTCCACTTGGCGGGTATGTATCCCTGCTCTTCTGGCAGCGGCGAAGCGCCCAAGAGTCTTTTGTTAGGCTTCTGGATAATGGGGAAAGTTATTCTGTCTTCCAGTTCAACTAACCGCCCACGCGGGCGTAATGCCTCGAAAGTTTTGTCGGAGAAGTCACAACCGAGGATGACCAACGTTGCGAGTCGGTCGGCCACGTAAAAGGTCAACATCTTCGACTGGGAACGAAGTAGGGCTGCCAACGTTATGGTTCCTGCCATGTTAATGGGTCCATTATTCGCGTCTCATATGTTGGTTGACCCTTTGATGAGCTTGATCAATTTCTCCGACCCATATGGTAGGTTGCATGAAATTGGATCCGGTACTGGTATCCAGGATTGCCGCGAACCGTTTAGTTGAACGTAACGATAATCCAAGATTGGAAAATACTCAATAATTGCGTCGAGTCAGTACGAATATCGCACTTTGTGCGTCTATGCGTTTTAACTTCCGCCACGGGCGTTGGAGGTAGCCAAAGGTTTTTGTGGATGATAGTGATGGTGATGGAGCGATGGGATCAACGGGGTGACACGGGGACTTCGAGATGGAGTCTGTGGGCGACCCAAGATTTTCTTCATTGAGAAAGAAGGTGCTTCGGTAAGTCCCCGGATCAGTTTCCGTGGGAATTTTCATTGGTTTTGATCGCTTCGTTGATTTAATCTCCTGCTTTGGGGCTGTTGTTTTGTGGACATGCGGTCACGGCGAGAGTTGCTATACGATACGCGGTATCGGATACACGATATTTTTCAGCTGGTGACAACTTATCGTAGTTGGTAATTACACAATCCATTTTTGATAATTGAAGCGTACGCTTCGAAGAAATGTGGTTAATATCGAAACATTTGTGACAAATCAATGGTTGTTGCCTCCGATCACTCCGTTCGTTAGCTGTCCACCCAGATGGTGTTGGTTTTGATGATCGTCCACCGAACTTGATGTATCCTGATTTAATTATATTTGCATGAAGGTTTTTTTCTTGCTTGTATTATTCCTCCGTCACTGTGTATTGTAGTTAGTTGGTGTACACGGAATCTGTGGGTATGTCTTGGTTCTACTCGACTTCTTCTACGATGAGTGCGGTTGAATCGTTGGCGAAGTGAACTTCGCGTGTTGTCTGACGAGTACCTTTAAGTAGCAACGTTACTGTCCGCATTCCAACGCGTTGTGAGCAATATGCTTCACCCTGGTCTTGCGCAAATTGTACCAGTCGTTCGAATGTCAGCTCCCGACGGGACTTGTTTCCTAGGAATCTGGCGACGATTGTTCGAGTGGTGAGGGCAAGATCGTCTACAAAGAACGTCATCTTTACCAACTATGCGTATATATTACCGCAGGGGTAAGCTGCGTCATTCAAACTGGACGCGGAGTGCTGTTCGGTTTCATAGTTCAATTACCGCGTACCGCGTAAAGAATGCATGGATTCGCGTATGGCAGTGGGTGTGGCGTACGTTTGTAATAAGGATTGAACGGATTAGGGGCCAGAAAGTGACACCACTGGAGCGTGCTCCGTTTCTAGTGGATCGGAACTGTTTCGAAGCCTTCCCCGTGAGAAATTGGGGGATTAACGTATGCCTATGCCTCAGTCAAGCGGAGTATGTCGCACTCTCCCACCAGTTGTGAGAAAAAGTTGAAGATTGTAACTGGGACTTTGCTCGATAATCAGTGTTATTTCATCGTAAAATCCAGGCCTTTGAGGTTTCTGCGTAATTCACCAATGGATACGCTGTCACCGCCGCCGCGTGTGCGGGATAAAAGATAGTATTGGTAGGACATTAACCGGTAGAAGGACGGGTTTGATGGTTTAAACGAGGTCAGTCCTCGGTGTTTCGGGCCTTTTTCACGTTCGAAGAACGTTACTGATAGGTCAATTACATCCCAATCTTGGCCTGTAGTTTCGTCATCCTCTTTTGACGATGAAGAATCGTGTTTGGACATACGTCGAGTTACAGCTGACGGTTTTGATCGGAACGAATGTGAACTTCGAGAACCTTTCCTAGCGTTCTGCGCAGCAGAAATGCGCTGGACGACGGCTTCGTCGACTGGTTCGGCGGTTGATTCGGGCTGATCCATTGGTTCTTGATTATCTGTGTGGGAACCGAAACGTGAGGCTACACGGGATGCGTTACGCGATCCAGAAGGCAGGCCTTCAGTAACTGACTGTGATTTTCGTAATCCAGGCTGTTTAGAGATGCCCGTAGTCTTGTCGGCGTCCATGGTTGATCAATTGCCACCTAGTGTGTTTCTAGGCTAAGAGACCAGATGTAGTGCAATGCACTTCCAAAATGGAAGGAAGGAAATCGGTACTAAGGGTGTTTGGAGTCCTCGTTCCTAGCTCATGTGGGAAGTGCACTCCACAAAAAAGGAGAAGTAGCATGATACTTAGAAAGTAGGAGGATATCGTCCCACCGAGTGTAATGTGCCGGTGTTGTTGAAAGACAACGTTGGTCTGATGGTCGTAAGATGGGTGTCAAAACAGATGGCGCGATGGTCCAAGACCTATTCTGTGAGGACTTATGCGGTTGGAGCGGTTACAAAAGTTGACGCTGATGATGAACGCCTGTTCTTATTCACGCTTGTAAGTGTAGAAGTGTGCTAACGCTGGCGCAGCGGACGTTCCACCAGAGCCGAAGGAGCTTTGTAGATAGCGAAGAATGGGGACTTGCCAAAGATCCATATTTTACAATAAAGAAAATGTTGAATTGCCTTCATACTCCTTCACAAAGTCCCCTCACCTCCCCGATCGCTGCCGTTACTAACCCGTCATCATCATTCTCAAAGAAAATTTTCGGTTATCTGCAACGCCCATGGCGGTAAGTGAAACGTACAGGAGCACAGGATGCAATCTGTGTACTCGATAGATGCAACTATCGAGTGTACGCTATCCTGTGCCTATCTTTACGTTCAACAAAACGGTTCGCTGCAGTACTGCATACTGGCGCCGACTCTAGTTTCATCAGACGCTCCGACCTACCGTAGAATAATAATTACCACCAAGTATTTTTTATTGAAATGATGTATTTATGCTTATAGCTATTTTCTGTTAATAAAAAAAACCTTGTCGTAATAAAAACCAATGTTTGGACAGAATTGTCAAAAATGGGCTTAAAACAACGCATATCTCGGCAGTAACTTGTTGGTTCTGTTCCAAACTTGGTGTGCATGTTGGGTATACGCCAACTTAAAATCACATCAAGTTTGGAACAGATCCCAAGAGATGCAGCAGAGAAAGTAAAAAACAATTTTGGACAGAATTGTCCAAAAATGAAAATAATTTCCAGTTCTGTGGTTTAAGCCTGACCTAAAATTACAATGATGAAAAAGAAGGAAAACGATTTTTAATGGGACGATTGGGGTTTAGGGGGATGAGTGCCATGGAAAGTTGAAGGCCAGGGGGTGATTATATTTTTTAATCAAATATATTAATATTGCACAATCCCGTAAACACCCCCAAAAAGACGGTCACCCCCTAAGCTCCCTTATGTACGAGCGATCACCGTACTGATGAGATCTTTTCCCAACAAAAAAAAAGATCAGAGAAAAATCAAAAATATATCTGAACAAATGCTGTTTAGAAAGTTGTTGAAAGAGACTTGGGTCGGCAGTGAGGACTTCCGTATGTCGTTTGCGGCGTCCTTGAGACGGTATGTACATATGGAAGTAAGGGATGACGAAAAGGCGAAATATTTTGTTCTGAAGAAAACAGATTTGCTTGAACGTCGTATAGAATGATGTCCTTGGATACATCACTCACGCAATTAAACGTACTACTTATAATTTCACATATTCTATAGCTATAAGAGCATGGCCAAGGCAGAATTTAATTGTTTCACCTAATTTTATCTTGAGCAGCCCTCAAGTATTTCATTAGCAGTGTGATTGTTCCGAAAATCGAGTTCGAAATGGACGTCGTACCCGAATGAGTTGGAAAGTTGTGAAATTTGGACGTCTTTAAAGTTGGATTGTGCGTGGTCGATATTGTTGAGGCTGGTGACAACGCGGCACGAATAGACTTAATAAAGTCGTTTAAAAATAATTGAAAATATTTTTTTCGCCACATTTATTTAGTTTTCTTTTATTTGTTATGTTCTACTTCAGTCCCTAGATTAGATGTTTTATGAATTGTGTTTCATGTAGATGTGAACGCAGAGAAAAGAGGCAAGTAAGCATCAAAAAGTACAAAATATAACATCAGCAGATTACACTTATTTATTACACACAAACAGCCGCAGTTGCATCCTGATTACCAACAGTAACAGACGTATACAAAATCAACAGAATTAAGAACGGAGGGCGCCTTAACATGAAACGTTTCGCATATTGCGTCCCTTTTCGCATGCAGAATCAACAAAATTAACAATGAACGGTACTTCAACATGAAGCATTTCGCATGTCCCGTAACGCATCGCACACACAACCTTGATGTCTGTGACCTTCTAATCCATATCAAGAACCTCATCCATTACTCCACGCACTCCCTCGTTACATCACTGTCCGTATCCATTAATACCTGCCGTAGCTAACGTCTGTGTTTCCGGGAATGAATTCCTACTCCCAAGCGGTGAAAGTGTACGGATGTTCCAGGGAACCATTCATTTATTTCACCGATATCAACGCCCGCATTGGGCCATTCGTAGAATGGACATTCAAACTTTGTAGTTTTTTCCTTGGGCATTTAAATTGTCAAAACTGGTAATTTTATGAATGCCGGGCATTCAGTGTTTTGTAGTTACGTGAAGTTGCGATAATTAATCATAAAAATAATGTGGGCCCCAATTTTGGTCATTGCTATCACCACTTTTTAATCCAATTTTATGAAGACAGTGATTACAGTAGTGCGTGTATG
>JAULBU010017412.1:0-20553 GCA_032358235.1 Odonthalia washingtoniensis | reverse complement strand
TAAAGTTATTCATATCATAATCTCTCCCCCTAATCCTGGAATGTATCACTGATGTCATGCTGAATGGCTTGGTAGTAAGCCCATCAGTTACGTAGATGATTCGTTTGCTGAGTAGTTCTATCTGAAATGGGCCTTCCCATTTTCAGGAACTCTCCCGGTACACTCTAACATAATCTCCGACTTGCATTCTGTATTGAGTAGCAGGCGGGAACTTTGACGATAGGGCTCGCTTTATCCTTTCTTCGGCACGAAAAGACGCCATCTCTTGTTGATCACAGACCAGCTCATGTATTCTTTCTCCTTGTTTAGGGATATTTCGGTTGGTGACTGGGAATGACGGCGGAATTCCATATACGAGTACAGATGGTGATAACCCCGAAGGTACCGTAGTATCATTCATTCACTCTATCGCTGAGCGCAATCTAAATATTTTGATACTGTGGGATTATTTTTTCTTCATTTTGAGTAGATTCTCCTAAGAGGATGGTGAAATACTTCGCTCGGTAGGATGGAATTATGGCTTCCAATGCCGGAGAACTGCATTTCTATCCCTTGAAACTGGGTTTCGGCTCTAAACTTTGGGCTGATAAAGGAACATTTTTTGTCTAGCCTTTTACGGTTCGGATGTCCGGAAAATAGGCTCATCCAGCATAATATGAAATGGCCCCATAGTTGCTCAGACGATTTATTTTCCACAAATACCTCGTTTTGGAAACCCGTGCTCACATCTACTAAGTGCAGTACGGGATCCCCTGCGAGCCACATTAGCTCCATGGCTACTTCTTGGTTGAAAACTATTCTTTTGGGAGGTAGAGCTGTCCTGAGGCGGAAGGGTGCATAGTGTAAATCCTGATATAGATCACACGATAAGGGTATCTTGTTCAACATGTCGCGTATGGATGGGCTGAGCTCAGGCTTAGAGCGTTTTAAGATTTGAAATAGCCGTTCTGATGGAGGATGTGTAAATTGGAGATGCGTTTTTCCAAATTCCTTCCGCGTGAACAGTACTGATTCAACCGATGATACAATGTAGGAATGATGGTTGATGAAGCAGAATAGCAGCTTCCATTCCGGCATATTGCATCGTAGAACATTTTCTTTGTAATCCAGTACCATTTTGTGCCTTCTAGGAATGTCCAAGCCTAGTAATAGGGAAATACCAATCTTTATAACAGACACTTGTATCTTCAAAAATGATTTTGTGAGTAGTGGACGTCTCACAATGAATATGCCGCAGCTGTTATGAACCACTTCACCAAATGCGAAAGAAGCCTTTTCCTCCCTTAACGTCATGTTTATTCCAAATTTTTTCAATAGGCTTTTATTTGAGGTAACCCCAACGTCGAAACTGTTGTGCCGGAGTTCACACAGAAGCCGATGAATGGTTCCGTGGAATTTGTGAGGGGCACATTGTTGGTGAGCCTGTCAGTTGCGGCCGCAGAAAGTATCATTCTTGGCGGTATCTCGGGTTGTGGCACGGTAGAGTAGACATGATGATTATTCTTTCTGCGCATATTGTGACGGTTCTCGTCTTTTTCCTTGTCGTATGGTGATATGTAGAACATGTCATCCGGGTTGGAAGTAAAAGCTGACACAGGAAGAGCTGTTGGTTCTTCACCAATGTTGGTCGTGGTTGATACTGCCTGAATTTCACGCGGTAATTCGAGAGACGGAGGCTGATTCACTACCGCTCGTGGGGTGGTGCTTAGAATTAGTCTCTCTGTCATGTAAATTGCTTTTATCATAGGGGTCGAGAGGCCGGAAGACATCAATTCGCCACAGTGCACGGATGAGATTCTATTCTTAAACCTGTGTACCCTAGCCTTCGCGATCCTCGTTATCTTCTTCTCATTCCTGTGTTCTTTGTAGTCAATCTGGTAGTGCTCTTTCGGGTCACAGTTGAAACATCTATCCCCGTCTTTGGGTTTAAAGAAATGTTGGAGATGGTTCGGTTTATATTTATGTCCCTTCTGGCTCCCGTTGTAATTAGTTCACTTGGATCGATCATACCGTTGCTTTCCTGCAAAATTGATCCCCTTTTCTCTTGAGTTGGTACTCATTGGCTCGTCTGATGAGTATTCTGATGAACTTCCATTATTGATGAGAGATTCGTTTAGTTCTTCCTTCTGCCTCATCCTACGTAATGTAACCTGGGTTTTCTTTCCATTTTATGGTTCTTTGTTTTACCGGATTGTGATGATGCGACATCAATAATTGACCCATACATTTCATCACATAGCGTCATGAAATTGTATAGCCTACTCAATATTCCTTCCGCCATCACCGACCATTGATGGTTTTTGGTTTCTTGGAGAAGGTGGTTGCACTTTACCATTTCATCACTTTCTCGTATGGCCGAAAGTGGAACCAACTCCTCAATTTTCTTGACGAGTTCCAGTAGAGTTTCTTCATCAGCCTAATCTTCCGTCTGTAAATCCTTGAATATTAATGATTCAAGGTGGGTGGAATTCTGTTAAGGCAGAGCATCTGTGAGAAAGAAATTGGTGAAAGTTTCATCAAATTCCCGCCATCCTAAACCATTTCTCATCAAAGTTCTGTACATACTTAACGCATTTCCTTTTAGCGTATGTCGTAATAGTCGAAGGCGAATTTCATCACTAGCGAGTGGGTGCTCACATAGCTCAAGAAAATCGTCTCGATGTTCGATCCTCCCTAATCGAACCGTAGTAATGGTTTTTGCTGTTGCGATTATATATTGAAAGGATTGTTTTACGAATGGACATTATTGCTACATTCTGATCTTTTTGTTCATCGCGCGCTTGAAACCTTGGTTGAAATGGGCGTTTCTTGAAGAGGTCGAAGTAGTGGTTTTTATCCGGGATATCTTCCGCATCCTTTTCATTATTTCTATCATTCGTATTGTGATCGCGAAGTCCCCGTTTTCTTGAACTTTCATTTCCTTGAAGGTTTTGGTTTAGGAGAATGTTGTCTCGCCTGTCAGGATAGATGAATCTCCGGTTGAGTGATTTATCATCAAAGTTCTCTCGAGGTTTTTTGTCGTTGATTGGTTTCTCTGTTTGAACATTTTGAACCGTTGCTGGTCTATTTTGTTGCGGGATAGGATAATCTTCCGAGGCTTGAACTGGTCATCTCGGATTATTAGAATGTTCAGGAACTCAGGGATTATGCGGAGATCCTGGTTAGTCAATTCCTGAATATTTTGATCACTACGAGGATGGGTTTGTTCTGTGGTTGGCGTTGACTGAACTCATGACATCAATTCTGAGGGGCCTGCCGTATTATCTGGAATCGTTGTATTATTTGCTGATCGTTCTGTCTGTATTGCCTGAATTTTCTGTTGTAGTTCGAATATTTGTTGGTGTAAGTTGTGTGGAACGGCGTAATAGTTGACTGGCGGGAACTGTTGATATTGATAATATTCGTGTTGAGAGGGGATATTGATGGGGATATTGCAAATGCTGATATAGAGGCTGCTGCTTGTTTCGTGGTAGTAGATATTGCTCCTGCTGCTGTTTAAATTGTGGCTGTTAAATTGGGGGATTAACCTAAGCTGGAGATAAACGTTATTTTGAGCGGAGGGTTGATTGTTATCATTTGTTGATTGAGGTACCTGATTCTTTGACAGTACCACTTGTGGAGACGGTACTTTTAATGGAGTATTTGGGATTGTCGGTGGTGCCCGACCTGATTGTATCGCTGATGCTAATTGTGACTTTGGTAATGATGAATCTGAAGACGATGATGATGATGGATATGGTTCTTGAAGATGACTAGCTGAAGATGATATTTCTGAATCTGGTAATTCCATGAGCGCTGCTTGATACATTATGTTTTCAATCTGCGATGCACTTGGGCATGGCGGTGCTACTGGTGGCGGGTCCGACAATGATGAATCTTTGGGTTGATTAGGAGCAATTGGTTTGTTGCTGTTTCCAGTTTTTTTCCTTCTGGTTGGCAAATTTCGGTGTATGTCACGATAACGGGTGGTAAGGTCGGTTGCCTCGCTTGGGTAGAGTGTGTGGATGAGTTTTATTTCTACTTAATCATTGGTCCTGACTGCTGCTGGTTGGAAATTGATTCCAGTTCGAAGGCGGAGCGTTCTTAGGCGTCGGTAAATTGAAGGATCGCTCTGAACCGAAGCTGCGATGAATAATTTGGGGTTGAGTTTTATTTCAATCTTCTTTTTTATTTCCTCGGCCGTCGTATTAGTCTCCAGTACATCGTTGAATATTGATAGCATTGAAGTTATTGTTGAATCTGTTGCTTCTATTGATCGTAGAATGTCTAACAATGAAGTTTGATAATTCTGATCTGGCAGAATCGGACGAGAGGATTTGACTGTCTGAGCTGGGTTTTGTGGTGAGGAGGAGGCATGATTGATGCTTGTATCCTTTGGTTGTTCTAGTTCCATTGGGGATTCTGGGGATTGGGGCGGAGTTTGTAATTGGGTTGGAATTTGTTGTGAATACGACGAAGGATTGATGCTTTTGTCTTACAGAAGTTGTTCGACTTCTGTTGGAGGGTCTGAGGATTGGGACAAAGTTGAAATCTCAAGCTGCATGTTGATTGCACTTTTCGATGCTGACTGATAATTTTTATGTTGGTAAACAGCTGAAGGGGTGATTCGTTCGTTTCTCTCTCTCTTTGCGTTCTAATTTTGGTATTATAGAGAGAAAGAACAATTCGCACGGTGATCCTGCAGTGTGTAGTAGACGGAATAATGTCTGGTACGCATAGTAGAAAGAGCGCACAAATTGGATAAGCGTGTCCAACAAAGTCACGATATATTCGGACAGTTTTTCTGTCTGGTATATAATTTAGTTGCCGCGTTTTTGATTGTGCAACCCAGACTATTTGTGACGCTGAGTATACAATCATCGTGATTAAAGATTCCACTTAATTGCGATTGTTGTATAAATCTCTCACGTAGAGACTAGAAAAAGGTGTGACGTTGGATAAAATTATAAATGACGTACGTGTCTTGTTCGAGTCCCTATAAATGTTATGCTGAGGATTTTCCGCCCATTCGATGTGATTCAACTTGGTCGAGGTGCTCAATCAATTGCACTCGGGCTTCTCCTGAACACATAACAAGTTGGAATTAAGGAAAGAGGTCAAACCCTTCGAACCAGCGTATACTGTATACGGTCTACTGCGTCATGGTGTACACGTTTCAAGTGCTCCGTATGCTTATTAGTATACTAGCTATAAATTCGGTATACTTTGAAACGCGGTAGGTCGCATCGTTTTTTCACACACAAATGAATAGTAATCAACATCAACAATGAGATCAATAATAAAAATAAATCAAATCAACTCAATAATTATACAATCACAATCAATAATAATCTACCAATAATAATTCAATCAACCAACCAACAATTATTTTAATAATACTAACGATAATAATTATCCAACTAACAACAGCAAATATAATAATACCAACAATTACCAACTATAGTAATAAATCCAACCAACAACAACTGACACAACAACTGAGTGACATATTGTCATGGATAATGATGCTGACTGATAATATCAATGATGATAATGACAGCATATAACGATGTTGAGTGATAATAAAAACAACATAATAACCATAATAACCATAACATAATATCAACACATAAATTATATATCAACACATAATCACAGCCAATGAGCAAGACAAGAACACAGCCATAACATAATAACAACATATAATATATTCCATCAATACATAATCACAACCAATAGCAAAACAAAAACACAGCCACTAAACAAAACCAAAGAAGACTGTACCACCAATCAACGAATAAACAAGAGTGAGTGACTGATGTAACCAATGAAGAATGATAGAACCAATGAAGAAGGATTGAACCAATGAAGAAGTGAGTGACAACAACAATAAACAACAACCATGAAAACAAAAGTAAACTAAACAACCACAAATACAACAACAAATAAATAAGTGACTGATGATGAGTGTCAACAACAACCAATAACTAATAAACAATAACTAATAAACAACAAACAACAACAACTAACAACTAAACAACAATTAAGAAACAATAAACAACCATAAAAAACAAATAAAAAACAACTCTATAAACAACAATTAAACAACAACTATCTAAACATGTTCATGAGATTAAGCAACAATTATCTAAACATGAGTGAGCATGAGTCATGGTGAGTGTCATGGATAATAGTGAAAAGAAGTGAGTGACTGATGATGACATATGTGTCATAATTACAGATGATGCGTCATGGATACGGACTAAAGATGAGTGATGGATAGAGGTGAGTGACTGATGATGAGTGTCATCAGTGCATGGATAATGCATTATGATGAGTGATGATGAGAGTTGAATAATTAGTGATGGATAGCAGTGAGCAGTGATGGTCAGTGATGGATATTATACTGATGGATAACCATCATGAGATGATATCATCACCATCAGATGATCTTCGATCTTCAGCATATCAAGCATATTCTTAAAGAAAATTTTTCGAATTCTTCGAATGATCCTAAATGATCCTTAATTGAATTTAAATAATGAAATGATACCTGATATCTTCAAATTATATCTTCAAATGACTCAAAGACTTTATATATCTTTATGTATTCACCCAGTAACTTCATATATTAGCATCATCATCTGAAATATCCCAAACCGTATCCATCCATTCGGTGAACTTCGCTTGTTAGTGGATGACCTCCTAATCCTTCAAAACTGATTGCGCATAGGAAAGCAGATCGTGGCGGTTTTCGAATCGTGGTAAATTATCGGGCCCATCGTTCTTGTGCATTTCTGCATATTTTCAGTATGAGGCCTATCCCACCATTCCCAAGTGATGCATAATTTCTTGATCTGACCATCCTAACGATCTGTATAGTTGTATAGATCCTCTCTTTACCGAGTGGGTGCTATAGGTACATGCGTTATCTTTACCGACTCCAATATGCACGAGCCCCTCACGCATCATGTGCGTGAACATTTTTGCGGTGAGCGCTTCTCCACATTTCAGGCAGATACCAGCACGAGTTTAATTGAAGTTGCAAAACACAGGGCCTTCCGCTGTTCCCCTCACAACTTTCCATGTCATGAGTGTTGTATACCTGGCATACAATGTATAGACCTAGGACTGTAATTACTGAATTACATAAACTATGATAATTAATGCAGCCGACTACATACGTTCTTAACTGACTTTGCAAGTACTTCGTCATTGCGAGCCAGTTGTCCCTTTTCTATATAAATATTCTCTATCACCTTTTTTATCTAAACAAATAAAATATAATCACACTTCTCACTTCAATGAGCGCAGTAAGCGGATACATAAAAACGGAGTTCTCGATTCCGGTACCCTTCGGGCATGCTTCAACGACATAATTACGCTCCCTTCTACTCGATTGTATAGCCACCTCAATCGTTAGAATTGCTTTTTGACCAACAACATAAACGTGATGAACAGTTAGCCAGGAAAGTTCATCAAATAGGCACCCACATTGTATCCCTTCAGTAAAAGTGTGTGTAGTAGAATATCCCTTACATCTCCATCCGCTGACCCGATCCAAAACCTATCTTCATGGTAACATATTAAGTCTGCATTAATGGGACGAGCACTAATGGTTAGTCCTCCCCATCTAGCTAGGCAGACACGGCGTGCTCGACGTAATATGTCAATATCAGGATTTTTAATTAATGGGTTTCCATGGGCTAGAAGAGCACTGCCATGTACATAGTATATTCCAGAGAACCATGCGTGTTTGTGGTCATGATCTATATAAACGAGATTCAGTCCCTTAATAATCCCTAGCATTATATCTGCCTTTAGGGCGCCTTTTTGGTTGTACCGAAATTCAGTTTCCAGAAAATTGACAATTAAAGTAGAGGATGCGAGTGACCTGAATGGGATCTGGATCATCACGGTTTTGTAGCCACTCCTTAAGAAGCTTCTCTCCATACGCTTGTTTCGTTTCGAAGACTTTCCCAGGGATTCATTCACAATGACCGTGACATCTTGTAGCTTATCATATTCCGAACAAACGAGGCCCCCCGGTTGTTTCCTCTCCATCTCCTACTAGATATATCTGCAGTTCCGTATGATTCTGTCATAGAAGATCTTCGCCTCTCTGTTACAATTTTACTGATGTGAATCAAAATGACGACTCAATGTACTTTTAAAAAGTATGATAAACACGTCAAAAATTACATTAGATGCTGAAATCGTAAAATGGGGAGGATAATTTAATGATAATTTTATGTAGAAGCGTTCTGTCCTTTACTGTAACGGCTGTGGAGGAATAAATTCACCTTGCTTCAACATCTTTGCTCTTTCCATGTACTTAATCCCGCTGCTACTGATTCATATACATGTACCTTTACACTTCACAGAGATAAGTACTCCTCAATTTTTATTTTCGACGCAAAATGCAAGCTCAATGGTGGGTGTTTCCCACTTCCATCCCAGAGTGAGTGGTAGTTTTCGATTGCTCGATCTCAAAGAGAGTCAAACCGTTTAGAGCACTTCGATGAGTCGAGACAGTCTACATAAGAGGAAACTATTTCCGCAAGTCTTCTATACTTATCAAATGCGGGCTTGTTTGGACCATCCTTCCATGTTTTTGAAGAGTAATCTGAAATGAGATCTACGCGTGATTCTTTCCATCTGTAGAGATTAATGGGTACAATGCCCTTCACATTCTCCCCAAATCTCCATAATTGTATGGCATCAACGATTGCTTCGGCAGTCCTGGTATGAATTTTATTACAGCGGCTCGTGCTTTAAAATAGGACTCTGAGTGCTTCGATTTGGTAATCGGTATATATTTTCAGTTTGATTCTGTTTTCAACGTATTAATTATTTCTCTTGACAAATACTTCCCTGTTTCTGGAGCACCACGGGATATCAGCTGTTTGGAACTTGGTACATCCATTGCGGGTGATGTTCAGACAATCGATGTAGATATTTTGAAAAGGAGAAACTGGTGGGACTGGATCCAGGTTTTGCACGTAGACATGTCAGTAGCAGATGATGTGCCATGATTAAATTCCCGCCTTGAAGTCAAGCTGCATAAGTCGTTTCGATGCGATGTGGGAAATTTCTGCAGCTATTACCTCAATCTTCTTTTCCTCCAGGATTCGGACTGAGAATGGAACCTTGAAACCTCTTCCAGTGTCGCCACCTTGTATGGGAATGTTGGCAGTCCTGAAGTTTGAAGGAAATGCTCTTTTCCTTTTGTTTAAAATTTCATGAGAGCTGTACGATACGGCACGTGCCATGGTACAGAGGAATAGATTGAAAGTATTTCAGTAAACATATACAGCACTATACTGTAATGTGTATTGGAAATTTTGCTCTCCTTCCCCTGTCATTTTGGTTTACAGTGGAGTTCAGAAATCACTTTCGTACTTTTCCGGATAACCAATATGTTCAACTGAACCCTATATATTAAGGCAATCAGTAATAGTCATGCGTTACGACGTCAATACATACAGCGAACCACACTGGCCTATTTCACTCGTATACAAATTATTATAATATAGTAATTTTTGATATAAAAAATATATCAAATTATCCTATCGATGTTGGATGAAATATGAAAATTTTTATCGAAAAATATAGCGTGTGTGTAGCACAAGGGGTGTTACGTGTGGCCCGATATCTACTTCTATATTCAACACCGCTACTAGCGGTGTTGAATATAGAAGTCGATATAATAGTATACAGTGAATATGTGGTATTCACTGTATAGCTGTGTTGAATATAAGAATCATACCTGGGCCAATTGAAGACAAAGGGCGGTTGATGTGCGCCATTTACCTCGCCTTCCTTAAAGGGTTAAAAAAAGAATGTTTTAAGTCTTACTAAAACTAGTTCTAATTTTTAAAAAACAGAACATTCAAATTTTTAATTTGAAAAATGTTTCCTAATGTGCGTACAAAAGTGTTACTGACAGAAGCATCCGAAGAACGCCCTTGTTTCTTTTTATTAAGGAACCCAGAAGAATGACAATGAGAAGAGGGCCCCCTACCCACAATGGAAGTGTTCTATAACAATCGCAGTATTTAGGACAATGAACCTTTCGGGATACGATGACACTCGAATGTATGGAAAAAATTAATTATCCTTTCCGCCAAAATTTGATGGAAAGGATAATTAATTTTTTTACTTCATTAAGTAAGTAATAATAAGAACAACGGTTAAAGACTTTAACCCTTCCAGTTATTAATAATAGTAATATTTATTCTACCAATAGTAGGGGATATCAAACTATTTAAACAACCATACATACCCTTATCAATTTTGGAGGTTTTATAAATTCAATATTTTAATCTGGTTTCAGTGGTTCACATGAAGTTGAAGGTTCCGTTTTACTTTTTCTTCCTTCTGTTAGACCAGGATCAACAGATAATCTTTTACCATTACTATTAAATCCAGTATTACGTTCACCATTGTTTTTCGTTAATTTACCCTCTTTTCCAGAAACAAATAAACAAATGTGCTGGTTTCTTCCCTCTCCACCTCTTAAATTCTGGAAATGTTTTAGACTCTCCAGCTGCATGTGACCCGTACGGTATACTACAGCTGAGTCCGGGTACCCCGCCTCGAGCAACATAGACGATACTGTACCACGTAGACTGTGAGTAACAATGCCCTTATTGTTACCTGATCCAACTATTTCATTCTTCATACAAGGGTAGTGAATTGTATTCCTCAATGTGTGCTCTCCCAAAACCTGACTTTTGAAAAAATCACATATTTCGGCCCCTTTTGGATTAGGTGCCGCAAAAAACCTATCATCATCTCCCCCTTCTTCATTTTTAATTTATTTCTGATTTCAACGTAGTCGCTTATATCTTTAAAAATGTTTAAGGTATCATCGAAATGGTCTTCATGAAACGCAAATATTTCTTTTGGCTTAACCTTTTCGGACTTCCAACCACCACTAGAAGTCTTTGATGTACCATCTACAGCTCCTAGCCTGCCTTTAATACACCAAACTTCTTCGTATTCTTCAACAACTTTTCTAAATTGCGAACATTTCAGTCTATGTAGTTCAGTATGCCTCATGGCAGTTTGTACGGCCACACCAAAATTAATTCTACATTGAAATGATGATGGTGTATTTCGAGACAGCTCCGGAGATTTAAGTAACTTCTCAACATCCGTTCCAATCAGTACATTGTGAGAAATAACATGCATTTCTCTCGCTTGTTGGTCTGAGAACCAGTTGTCGAGAATTGGCAGAAGGCCTTCTTTCTTACACGTGAAAATGGGATCTTTAAAAATCTGAATATCATGTTCCCACGTGTTTTGAACATGTCGTTGAATACCACATATATAGGACCTCATTGTGTTTGGCGTCACTTCTGTGTTCAATTTTTGCTTTCGATAGTTATCGGCAAATTCACACAATTAATACCTAATTGTTTTTAATTGTTTCATTGTCCAATCAGAATTCCCATCCGACAAAATTCCACCATTTTCATCATTGAATAATAGTTGCTTTATAAGATCGATTTCGGAGGTTTTGTTTTTAATAAAAGTAGGATGATCCTCAAAACCAATTTTAGTTGTAATTTTGACCCATTTTGCGTGATCTATTGTTGTTTCATCTACTGGAAGGTGGCAAAGAATAAAATTTGAGATTATATTCATTGTACATGTAGAACATTTCTCAGCGTTAGATACAATCCGCTTTCCCATGTATTCCTGGACAATCGGATGCCGTTCGAATAATTTTTTCTTTGTCGGATACTGTACTCGTTGTTAGTGATGATTCTTTTGCAGATAGTTTCAGATGTAACTCTGATACAGGTAGCGGAACTATATGGAAATCGGAATGATTATTCTTAGTTCGATGCAGAGGAGGTGATTCAGGAATTGTTAGTAGAATATCGCACTCTGGTGGAGTGCTAGATACGAACTCATCCTCTTGAAAAACATTTTCTTGTTGTGATCCATGTATTGGTAAACTCAATAAAACGTTTTCAGGTATGGTGTCATCGATGTATGAAATAACATCCTGTAATGGTTCGTTATCAAAAAAATGTATCCATCGTTGGTGACTGCGGCAAGGTGCTCTGCGTGAAACACAGCGGAGCATAGACCTTTGGTCACAACTGGATTTCCTGGGTTACACATCAACTGTTCGTGTTTGTTTCCAAAAGTAGTGAGGGTTTCAATTTTATTTCCTGAGTGGTATTTTTAAAAATTGTATGACAACATCGATAGGATAAGTGCTTCATCCGACTGATGTTGGCTGAAGAGGCCCATCTACGAGGCACCATTATATCATGTTTGAAAAATGTTTTATCAAATTGATTGAATTTTTTTTTGAAATTATCAAAATAAGTTCAATTTTCAAAAATCCTTCGGCAACACAACATCGATAGGATAAATGCATTATCCGACTGATGTTGGTTGAAATAATGGTGAACGAGTAGATGGGGCCCAAGGCGAAGCCGAGGTCCATCTACGAGGCATCTGTATGACAACATCAGTCGGATAACCACTACATAATTGATTTTTAATCTTAAATCAATGATATTTTTTTTCATGGCATAATACGACGAGAATAATCACTCTCTGCAATCAATAATTGAATCAAAATAATAATATGTATGTTGCAATTATTGTAACATACATATTATTATTTTTGCAACTGGCCTTAAAATGTTGTACAGCGCAATGAAAAGAGCGTGACATGGTACAGGATAGGCCCACTATACGATAAAAATTATAATTATAATTTAATTAATTATAAATTAAGAACTACAAATGTAAAAAAACAATAAAAAATTAATTAGAAATTAAAAATTAAAAATTAAAAATTAGAAATTAGAAATTAGAAATTAGAAATTAGAAATTAGAAATTAGAAATTAAAAAATTAAAAATTAAAAAATAAAAAATAAAAAATTGAAAATTAAAAATTAAAAACTATAAATTAAAAACTATAAATTAAAAACTATAAATTAAAAATTAAAAATTAAAAATTATTTTTAATTTTATAAATTGTGTAATCGTCCACTTCTATTACTCGCTATGACGACTTTTGGTCTGTCGGAGTTAGGCACAGGGTTGAAAAGTGACGGAGGCAACGAACATTTGTAACAGAAAAACAATTAAAATGAGGAACAGATATTTTAAGGAAATAATTTTTCACCGCTGTCAATTGTCTAAGGGGGGGAAACCCCCGTGAGGTAGGAAGATATCATCTTGTATAATTTTTTCACTTGTCTGCAGAGATTTTTCTGATTACAAATTGTGCGCGTTTTTAGTGTACAATTTTACATGGGTGTACGCCGTACCGTTTTTCTGTACTCGTCGAAGTAGGGAAAGTAGAACCGTTATTTTTCCATTTTTCTCTGGGGTGATCGCCTATTCAAGTAACAGATAGTAAAGAAAATATTAGTACAAGTTTTTGTTGCAGCTTATGAAAAGAACTCACGTACGGTTCAGCTATTCGAAAAATGGAAGCGACTAACGTAGACGAGATACAGGAACAATTATTCAATAATGATAATGAAAATGTCCCTGCGGGTGTCGAAAATGAAGACACGGGTGATGAGGAGGGTACAATTCTAGATGAACTTGGTATTACAAATACAACAAGTGATGAAGAAAGTAATGACTTTAACCGTGATCTTCGGACTAGAAATGCTATAAAACACTACAATACTTATATGAAGCGATGCGTATGTGAAGATAATTGTGAAAAGCACAATTTTCTGGATATGGCATTACAATTCTCATTATTGTCGGAACAGGACAAATGAAATAGAATTAAATTCATTTTACTCCCATTGTGTAGTCCTCCGGGTAAGTTCAATGAATTTGGAATGTATGATGACGTAAAATGCAAAAGGCAGAAAGTAAAGAGGGAAGAAATGGATCGAACTAATAGAATTGTTGTAATGTATGCTTTACGCGGTAGACGTATATGTCATAATACTTTTTCTGCTGTTCTTCAGTGCTCCCCAAGAACGGTTACGACATATGCAACACAAGTTGCGAACAACACAAAATTTCTATCAGAAAAAACATTACCAGGAAATCGTCGGAAGGGGAAACCAACGGTGCAATCGATTGTTGTTATTTTATTTCTAAATGAATATGGGACAAAGTTTGCCTTTGCATGTCCAACTGGAAAAGGATTCGCTCGTGATCAACAAATTCGGTTATTTCCTTCACACATGAATAAAAACAACATTCATACGGAATATTTGAAATCATGGCCAGACTTGGTTGATTATCCAATAGAAGAAATTACCTGGAAAGGTGATCCACCTGTTGAACCAATTGGAAATGGTTCTTTTTGCAAAGTGTGGAGGCAGTATGTGCCAGCATTGCGGATAATGAAATCTGGTAGCGATTTCTGCGATGTGTGTACACAGTTATTAAACCAAATGGAAGTGTGCACATCGGATGTGAAGGCGGCATTGGGGTATGCACTAAATGAGTACAGGGGAAAGGCCTAAGTAGAATATCATTACTATAGAGAACGTCAAAATTGCGGGCGAGACTCTCCATCAGGAAACACGTTACATCTAGTTTTCGGCATTACCGAAAAGATTCTTTTGCCAAATTTGGTAAGAAAACCCGGTTAACTTCACTTTACAACGGGTTTACAATTTGATATATTTGGTATTTCCAGCAGTAATCTCAGGAAGAATCTAATATTTGGTCTCCCAGAGGGTCATTCGCCATGTGGAAAGTCTACAAATGAAGTATGCTCGATGATACATAACGCACTTATGCATCATCGAACAAATGAAACTACAAAGGTATATAGAAATTTGAACCTCACAACCGATAACTGTGCTGGCTAGAATAAAAATAGAATTATGGTTTGGTATATG
This sequence comes from Odonthalia washingtoniensis, assembly GCA_032358235.1. Classification (NCBI taxonomy): domain Eukaryota; phylum Rhodophyta; class Florideophyceae; order Ceramiales; family Rhodomelaceae; genus Odonthalia; species Odonthalia washingtoniensis. Next base: position 5,718 of record JAULBU010017412.1, on the reverse strand, counting down.
GCTTGGAGATGCATAATGAAATTCGAAGTTGAAATTAGTCTACAATTTCTTGTTGCAAGTCACACCAAAAATTGTCGCGATGGGTCGTTCGGACTTGTAAAAAGGAAGCTGAAAAGCAGGAATGTTTATACACCAGCCGACATGATGAAAATTATATCAAGTAGTTCACCATCAAATGATGTCATATGCTCCTGTAATGTGTGCTGGATAGACTTTAGAAAATATCGTTCAAAGTACTTCAAAATACCAAAAGGATTTAAAATATCAACATATCATTTACTGGATTTTGATTCGAAAAACCCCGGGCATGTAAAAGTGAAGGAACTATCTACCTCTTTGGAGTGGATAGATTTTGATCTGTTGAAGTCGAAGGGTAGCATTTCTGATCTTAAATCACCGACGTCATCTTCATGTTGAGACGAGAATTATTTGTTGTGGGAAAAGCTTGAAGCGGTCCCCTCATAACACGAGGGGAACAGAAAGGCGTATTTGACAAAAAATATTTTGGACCGGTATTATCGCAACAATAATGAAATGTATGTGTCTACTTTGGGAATGGTCTGGAATGGAATTCAGTCAGAGGTGGTGTTGGTACTGTTGGTACTGTAGGTGCTGTTGGCGTTGTTAGTACTTCTAGTGCAATTAACGCGTAATCTTATTTAATGATAATTGAAACATGTTTCTATGGTCATGGAAAGGAGAAGAGGAGAGATGAGCAAGTTGAGATTGTAGGAATTGATCACAACAACGAATCAAATTCAATTGACGTTCAACATGTTGACGGGCTCGGACTTCCGTTTGAATACGTGCGACAACGGAAGTGTAGCGGTCGACGGGGACGGAAATGGAGGCCGACTCGAAGGATATTACGAGGTGTCGCTGAAGTTGCCTTCGCTTTGGTGATGAAACCAACGTTTAAATCCATGCTTGAGTGACATTGTTCGGACATTGAACGACATGGATGAATTAGGGAAAGAATACGTTCAAACAGGAGAGAAGGGGAGGAAGCGGGCAGAAGGATGCAGGATGGAGTAACAGAGAGAGAGGAAATTTGCGATAGTGGACTGGTACCGGAATTGATGAAGGATGGGTGAAAGGGTAAGGCGAAGAATGTTAAATTTTAATAAAAAAAGCAAAGTAATGTTTTTTTCAAAAATATACAAATATTTGTAAATTACATTAATTGGCAGGTGTACACATAAACGGAATTTAGGAAAATCGTTCTATACATTGAATGTCATAACATGAAAATAATATTAATGGTGATATAGATGTACGTCTAAAAACGTAGGTTGGTTCTCTTGTCAAAAAATACGAGTGCAATGCATGTTTGTAATAGAAATTAATCCATTTCATGTAACATTTTTAATTTATTAATGTTTAAAAAAATAAATAAAAAAAAACGAGCGGATTTGATGTATTTCACTCCTGTTCTTCGTTATGATCGGCACCCCAAGGTACGTTTGGTGCTTTCATAGTCTACCCATCACCATTTTCTAATCCACAGTACCAATTGTACTGGGAATTGGAAGAACCATCTGTAACACCATGAACAGGGCTCGTACTCTCAATGTATTCATCAAATTCCCTTTCACTCTTCGGACATTTCCCAGTACCTTTCCTACTATTCTTCTTTTTCCCTGCCTTCTTCTTATCCACGACACTTGTTCCACATACCTTCTTGTCATCCACAATAGCCGTTCCTTCTTCTTGCTTGTTATTTTTTTCTCCATGTTTTTGATGAGATGGAGGGAATTGAAAAATAGCAGAGAGGCAATGACATTATTCACGGTTCGAATTATCTTCAGAAAAATATCTTTGTACTTTTCTTCCGTTACTTCTTCTTAACCAATAAAACTTCCGGTTAGAATTTTACGACTATACACTGTATATTGCGCAGCGTACAGTGTTATCAATAAAAACATATGTGACCGTTTGCACTATTCACATCCGAAACGGTCAACAATATTCGCTTTTCGATGATGCGTGGAGAAGGATTGCGTTCATTTCCCATCTACCGGAAAATCATCACATAATTTTTAATTAATTTTTTTCGCAAAGAAACCAGCGTGAAATTTGCACCATAAAAGTGCTTTCACTCCATTTCCCTTCACGGACATAATTTCCCCTCTATCTCTGCTCAACGAAAAACGTCATAGCGAGTAATTAAAGTGGACGGTTACACAATTATTAAAAATACTGTACTGTTTTTGTAACACTGTGACAAAAACAGTACAGTATTTTCTCTGGCAGCCTTCCGATCAACTGTACCTCTCTGTTCCATACATACATGTACTGTATGTACATCTACATATCATTGTTACTTCTTACGAAGTATACGTGCACTGTTCTCGTCGGTTCAGATGTCAATGTTGAAAATTATGTAAGGTTCATGGAAACTACATTCTTATGCATTTACATACTTACTGTACATTTTAGTGGGGTTCAGAATGCAGATAATGTGGTGGTGGAAAGCTGCAATAAATGCCAAAATTCGCAGATGATCATATTTCGGAAGAACAAACGACTTCTCCTTGACACTCTCAAAGTCGTTTCAATATATAATTTTCTCAAATTTATAATGTAAATTTGGGAGAAATACACACATTTCAAAATTTATGGCTGCGTTTTTTGGACATTTTAAAAAGGAAAGGCGCAAAACTTTTTTTTCGATAAAAAGACTGAAGTGTCCGAAAAGAAGGACCAAATATTTGGTAATCTGAAAAGTGATCTTTCTATTACACCTGCATAAAAAAAATTGAAGATTACAGTTGAAGGATAGGGAGAGGAGGACATCTTGTTTTCACTGAAAACAACTTGTTTTGAATTTTTTTCAATTAAAGGCAAAATTTCTAGTTTTTGGTCAAATTGGAGTGCGTGCGCAAATAAAGTATACGTCATTATGAGATGAACAGACATTTCATATTTTATACTTAATTATGCGCTTCTTTTTAAAGAAGCGCCTAATTAAGTCTGGGATAAGTTTAAAAAGAGACAGACTGGTAAAAGGAATGAATTTTTAAAGAGACCATTCTATAAACCTCTCATAAACCTAATAAGACAGATAAGAGATAACTAGATAAAACGAATGAAATTCATTAGACAGACAGATAAAAGGAACTCAAAGAATAAACGTGGAAAGACACGTATTAGACCCCTGGTACATAATAAAACTCGTTGCGTACAAAACAGCGTGCACAAAAAATATGCACATAAGAATACTGTACATAAATTTTACTCGACTACTTACAAAAATTGTGTGTACACAAAACCCCCATCAAAATACATAATTACACAAAAATCACCACACAGTATATGTACACGTTCTTGAATTGAGTTTTTCGATTTAGAATTGGGCCCATTTAAAATTGGGAAATTTGATTACAGAGATAGAAACCCAAGACATGTACATGTGACATGTACATACATGAAAAGGTCTTGTTTTCAATTTTAAAGAGAAAGTTTTAATTAGAGTGAATCCGCTTCTATAAACTTAATTAGATAGTTTTACCTTAAAAATGACAGACAGATAAAAAGAAAGAACTTGAGGAAATTACGTGAAAACACGTATTAGAATTCTTCAAATTCCCTCTAAAAATACACTGCAGGGCAGGCACCTATATTTGTTTAAATTTCAAATTTAATTTGAGAGATATTCAATTAGCAACTAGAAATAAGAGATCACATCAGAACACATACTTATTCTCTGAAGAGCATAACTGTTCAAAAATTGAAATTAGAAGACAGCAATCAAAAGAAAGTAGATGTACATGTTCTTTGATTATCCCTTGATTATTATCTGTACCTTACATTTCATGTTGTGTTTTATTGGTAAATTGGAATAAATGTTGGGTCATAAATCACAAGATTAATTCCAATTTAGAAATCGCGAAAGAAAATATCCAATAATGTAATAAAATGATAGAATGCAATAAGAATTTAGAATGGTGAGAGGTACATATTAAACCATTTACATATGGAATCGAGTTCTCAAAAGAAGGCTTTCACCTTAAAATAAAGAAGTTTTACTCTGTAGATAATTTGCCCGGAAGAACATTATAATACAGTGTAGCATAACCAAATATGGTACAAAAAACGGCGTTCACATCAAAATACATAACTTTTACTCTAAATTAGGTAATTGGGCAACATAACGAAACAAAAATCACAGCAAAGTAGATGTACATGTTCTTTGATTATGGCCTGTACCTTGACATTTTGAACATTTCCTTTTCTTGTTTGATTCATGACTGGAAATAAATCTTCTCTTTTTTGCTCTGCACCGAGGTTTTGGGACAACAAGAGGTAGATATAACGTGTCAGTTGATGGTAAAATTGAACCTGTCGATGGTACGATGTATGATGGAATCATTTCATATTGTGTTTTCAACGTAGAAATTGTATCGAAACGATCTAAATACAATTTTAGATCCTATCCAAACTGATTTCACAATCTTGCAGCATGATGAAAGGGAAATTTATCCAAATCCCAATGACCACAATCACAGGTTCTATATTTAAGGGACACCTTGTAATTAATTGTACCGTCAGAAGATGACACGAGAGCTTCCTTTTCATCATTTTTAGTTATATTAATAGAGACTCCAACTGCTCTCTGTGCTGAAATCATAAGTTACTTAATCTTTGATTCAACTATAGATGGTACCTCATTTAAATTACAGGATGATGCATATTATAATGCTGAATGATGTCGTGTACAGTCGTTTAGGACAGCTTCCATGAATCCAGATGGCATGAACAGTTCTCTCACCACCTTTACCGTATTATTATTTCCTTCAACAGATTGTGTTGTTTTGCGACCGTATAAATTGTTGTGGTAAGCTGGAAATTTTACTACTCTATTAATGTAACTGTATGAAAGTGCATTGTTTTCTAGCTGATTGATTAAACGTTCAATTTTCTCCTGAGATGATGTTTTCATGCACAGTTTAAAATTTTGCGCAGCGTGCGGAGAACAATGCTTTGAAACATTTATCTGTCTATGTTGAGAGCATGTAAATGACGAATTTTCTGGGAATATATTAACTATTGCAGACGAGAGACTTTTGTGCTCATCCGATATTATTGTAACCTTCTTCCAATATATTGACGTGTGTGCCGATATTATGTGTCGAAAAAATATGGACCATGTTTCAAAACATTCGTTGTCACATAATCAAACCCAAAAGTACACATTTATTATTTACATCCGACCCATACATTTTGAATATTTGTACCTCTCAATAATTCAGTGCAATGCGCTGCACCTGTTTGAAAAACAGGTACTAATTTCGAACTCATTGCTTTTGAAGCTTAAGGCTAATACAGGGCCCCATAAAAGTGTGTACGTTCCGAAAATTTTGACGAGGACTCCATTAAATTTTGTACCAAATTCTCATCAAACTGTGATCATTCCGAAATAGATAAAAAGTCATTCTTTGAAGATGATTTGCTTTTGCACATTTTAGTGCATTAATTTTACTTTCTGCACCATTTTTTTTCAAGAGTTTTGAATAATGTCCAATGTTGTTTAATTGATCAATAAATGAAGGTGAAAGTCTCAAAGTTTCGAAATTTTGTCCTCGCATTAACTTTAACCCTTATTGTTTAACTCCATAAACGAATTAATCTAATCAGGTGAAATCCTTCTTAGGTAAGGCCCAATGAAGCTTCTTATATGTTGACATGTAATATTGGGTGTTTTTGAAAGTGTTGAAA